>SNQJ01S0100654.1:35733-51478 GCA_010110895.2 Picea sitchensis | reverse complement strand
ATGCAGCTAAAAGAATTTAGGGGCATCGATTGCTTAGTAGTAGCCCAGAGTATGAGAGATTCATATGCAGTTGAAGTTAAGGTAATCATGAATACATTCATTCTTTCTAATTTATTCTCCTTTATTGATTCTGTTACTAAGTGTGATATTATTATTTTAACAGATGGAAGATTTGAAAATAAGAAAGCGTGGTGATTGGTTCAACTATCTGCCTCAATGCAATTAATCTTCAAAAACTTAAGAGAAGAAGCGAAAGCTGCATGGAGTCACTGATTGTTTATGATATGATCAATTAGTCCAAACACACTGACAATTTGACACGCTGTACATCAACTGTGGTGTGGTGACTATACATTAGTTGATTAATTGATACTGTATACTTCTCAACTCACAATTTGACACGATGTACATCAACTATGGTGTGGTGACTGTACATTAGTTGATACTGTATACTTCTCAACTGACAATTTGACATGTTGTACTTCAACCGTCGTGACTGTGCATTCTCTGATACTGTATACTTCTCACTTCTCAACTAACAATTTGACATGTTGTACATCAACTGTCGTGACTGTCCATTCCCTGATACTCTATACTTCTCACTTCTCAACTGACAATTTTCACTTCTCAACTAACAATTTGACACGTTGTACATCAACCGCCATGACTGTCCATTCCCACATCAACCGCCATGACTGTCCATTCCCTCATACTCTATACTTCTCACTTCTCAGCTGATAATTTGACACGCTGTACATCAACCGGTGTGAATGTGCATTTGCTAATACTTTATACTTCTCACTTCTCAATTGACCATTTGACAAGCTGTACATAAACCGCCGTGACTGTGTATTCCCTATACTGTATACTTATCACTTCTCAACTGCCAATTTGCCATGATGTACATCAACCGCAGTGACCGTACATTCCCTGATACTGTATACTTCTCACTTCTCAACTGAGTTCACACTTTACACATTACAAAGTGGTAACAGTGTGAACAGGCATGTCACATTACAGAATGCCTTAATAGTGTATTTCATCACTAACACTGTATTTCATCACTAACATATCCACATTTTAATGAAAAATTTATTGACTCCATTTCCGAAAGCCATTGATGGATTATTTCACTTTTATGCGAACACAAACACAAGCATGGCAATCCTTTTGTTATTTATGATAAGATTACTGAGAGTACATTTTAAAGCATTTTCTGGAAAAAAAATCTTAATAACAAATTATGAACTTTGTGATAATCAAGTCTTTCTATTGCTTATCTAGAAAAAAACTTAATTTTATTACTTCACTTAATTTAAAAACCTTAATTTTATTACTTCACTTAATTTTATTACTTCAAGAACACAATTATATTTTGTGTATACATATTTTGGTGTATTCTATTACATTGAAGTTTATAGTTGAAGATTATCTTTTGTAAATATAATCTTCAACTATAAATATTTATATGTAAAATTAAGAAATAAAAAATTCTTTCTAAAATTTTAAATAAAAAAATCGCATTTTAACATTAATGAAATAAAAAATATAAGATAAACCATAAGGATAATAAACTGATCAGTAAACCATTATATAGCTTTTATAATTTAAGAATTGGAAATTTTAACAACAAAAATAAAAAATATAAGATAAACCATGAAGATAATAAATTGATCAATAAACCATTATATAGCTTTTATAATTTAAGAATTGAAAACTTTTAACAACAAAAATAAAAAATATAAGATAAACCATAAGGATAATAAATTGATAATAAACCATTATATAGCTTTTATAATGTAAGAATTGGAAAATTTTAACAACAAAAAGTTTAAAATATTAAAATTAAATATAAATTTTGAACACTAAAGTATAATTTAGTTAAATCTTGTAAATTGTGATACCTAAATTTATATAATATAATTTAAAATTTATTTGTATTTCTTCTTTATAATTAACTTTAAAATAACATTTTTTTAGATATAAGATAATCATTATTTTTTCAAAAAATTATTATTAAAAATTTAATATATAAAATAAAGTTTCTACATGGTTTAGTTGTTATTTTTATATAAAATAGAAATTTCAATTAAGTTATTTTTTATAATTAATTTTCTATTATAATTAATTAGTTTAAAATAATGTTCTTAAATTGTTTTTTATATTTTTTATAGTTGTTATTTTTATATGTTTTTTTATAAAATTATTTTTTACAATTAATTTTATATTATAATTAATTATTTTAAAATAATTATTGTCATTTTTTATTATAATTAATTAGTTTAAAATAACATTTATCTTTTTATATAGTTAAAAATATTTAAATTGAAACTTAAATTTTTTTATTATAATTAATTAGTTTAAAATAACATTTATCTTTTTATATAGTTAAAAACATTTAAATTGAACTTTAAAATTTTTTAGGATTAATATTTTATCATGATTTTTAAATTATATTTTTTTCTTCCTACCTTTAATATTTTTTCATGTTTTTTAAATTATATTTTTTTCTTCCTACCTTTATTCATGAAACTTTAAGGTGAGGTAGATTAAGGTGTCCTCTAAAATACATAAAAAAATTTCAGTCAAAACTCCTAATATTGAATGTGAAAAATGCAAAACACTTGGAGCTTATTTCTATAGAATTTTAGGAAAATTGGTTGCACTAGTTGACATCTATGTGCTCTCAAAACTTAATACCAATTGTTTAAAATTCCCGATCATGTAGAAAATTGTTTCCTTGATTATAATATATGAGAATGTATAAAATACTAAGCCATTGTCATTGAAGAAGTTAAATTTGGAATTTCTCTATATGTTAGTTGTGAATTTGGGTATAGGTTGGAAAATCCACTTTTCTTTTGAAATTTGGTGTGTATGCAAAGACATTCTTTGGAACATATCTAAAATTCAACGTCTAATCCCAAGGTATGAGTATGTGACAATGAAAATACTAGAACACTATTCTATGCATTAGAAATTTGACAGATTTGAAATAAAAATAATACTTACTAGAAAATGCTTTTGGGTGATGCAAGATAGCCAAAGCCACAAGGTTCTCTTGCATCAAAATCCCCTAGTATTTTTTTTTCATGAGATCCTACTCATAAGGGATGGTTAGAAAAATTTTCAAAGAAAGATGGTCCCGTGAGTTGACCAAGTTCCTCTTCTAGAATCCATGATGGATGTTCTAAATCTCTATATTTCCATTTTAATCAAATACTTTTGTAGCTCCTTGTTCCTTTTTCTTTTGGTAGTCCTTTCTACACAAAACCTCTTCAACCTCCTCTTTTCTTTTGATTGTAATTTATTTATGCCGATTTGCAACTTCATCTTTGTCATTTGTCTCAGCTTCTTCAAGGTTTACATGAAATGCATAAAGATATCCAACATTAAAGATCGATGAAATATGTATGTCATCTATTGGGTCCAACTTTGTACATTTTAACCTTGTACAATGGCCACCTACTGCTAAGTGATTTTCAATAAACGAGCATAAAGGATACAATGGAAAATAAACACAATACGATTGATTTTTTTCATGGAAACACAAACCTGGAAAACCAATATATATATATATATATATATATATATATATATATATATATATATATATGAACCAGCGACATCCCTAAACCCTAATATAATGACTGGATTAGTCAACAACCCTAATTCCTTAACTTGGAAATAGAAAACTATGAAAAAAAATACGTTACCAAAAGCAGCTAACAATGGACACATGAAAATTGAAGTGACACAAAATGAGAGGCAAAGGTGACAGCATGTTTCTGAGGGCCATGCAAGATATAACACATACCCAACATTGTCCCACTTATTGTTTTCTTTTCACTTTTGGCAGGATTCTGGGGATTTTTACATAGTCAACAATCAGGGAAACAATTCCCATGAATCCCTCTACACCAAGGGAACTTCTCAGTGCTCCTTGATTTTTTAATGAATTTGCAGCATTCTTCAAAGTTTCCACCTTCATCAACAACACTTTATTTTCTTCAACCATGTCTCTCACAGAAGTGACATTTAACATCAATATGCTTTGTCTTTTGAATGATAAGCAAGGTTCTTTGCTGAAAATATTGCACTATGATTGTCACAATACAACCTTACAACTTGTTGTACCAACCCAATACTTGAACACAATATTTGTAACCATATTTCTTCCCTTCTTGCATGAGTGGCTACATGTATCTATCTTATGTAGTTGAAATTTCCACTACATCTTGTATTTTACTCATCCGGTTGATTTCTCCTCAAAAACTGGGGGTTGACACATACCACTTGTAGATCTCCTATGGTCCATATACTTGCCATTTATTTTCACCTGAAAATCAATACCATAGATATCCCACTATAACAAGAGGCTTATCAGGTTCAGAATAGACGCTGACTACAAAGGCATCCTGAAATAGCGGAGGTTTGATACAAAATGTATATTTTAACCTTGTACAATGTTTTCCTGCAAACATATTTTCCAATAAAGAACAAAATATACAATGGTAAATACAAAAATTACACAGAGAATTTTCCCCTAGAAATCAAACCGGAAAACCAACGCCATTCTATGACGATTCATGAGTGATACATTGTTTACAATACAAAGTATACATCTTGAGGAGGAAATGACATCCAAAACCCTAACACAATGTTGGATTAGTAAAAAACCCTAAATTCCTTAATGAGGAAATAGAAAACCATCGACCCAAACCATGTGTCAAACACCCAACAATGGATCACAATTGAGGGGACACAAAATAGAGGGAAAAAATGCAACATGTTTCTTGAGGGAAAAAATATAACTTACATAACCAACATTTATGGGCCCATGGCGCTAATACTTGCTATTTGAGCATCTGTGATGTTCACATGGATGGCTTCTATTTCAATACGCCCTCTCCTCACTGTACTCTCTCATGCATGTTGGCATTCCAACCCCTCTATCAATTTCATTGGCAGGAACTTCCTGTCGAGATTGTGAAACGAAGTTACTATGTTGAACTAGGATACGATTCAATGATGAGATGTCTAGATGTACCTATTTCAAGTTCTATGTAATAGGAGGATATTCGGTAGGGTATTCATGCCTTTGCCTCGGGGGATGGGGACCTAACAAGGGATCACACCTGGTATGCTCTCGGTCTTATTAGGACCATTGAACCACTTGCATGGAGATACCAATGTGGAATTATTTGATATGATTACCCATAATAAAATCAACCCATGGTGCACTACTCCGGAAAATATAAGGGCAATACATTCTGATGGCCCCAGGTTATCAAAAAGCATGTACCACCTATCCATTCAATTTTTACTAATATGAGGATGGATACACTGGGTCCAATGGAATCTGTGTTCTTGGTCAATGGTAGTTCTTATATATTTCTAGGATCCCTAAATATAGATAATATTTGTTGTTTTGAAATGCTTGTTCTTTGACTTGGTTTCTGTCAAAACCATCATTGTAGTACTCATACAATCTTTCCCTATAATTAGAAATAAGAGGGACAATTTCCCTTGGAGGTACTTACAGGGACTATACAATGATACTTTAAATAAAGTGGCGAAGAACGCTAGAGCTCTCTAGTCTTCCTTAATTGTGCCTCAAGGGTTAGTAATATAACCAAACCCTCATCAATTTAAATGTTTACATTGTGTGGTGGTGGTGGGTTGGGGTTTAGATCTTCTTGGTTTTCTTTTGAGTAGTTTAAATTGTCTTGGGGTTCCCTTCGGTATATTCTACAATTTCAAATCCATGGCATGTTCGTGAGAACATATTTTTAATTTAAAAGATAAAAATTATATTAAATTTAGATCATTAGGAAGGGAAATACTAAATTGGAATGACTAATTTGGATTTAAAATTAGGAAAAATGTAACATACCTAGATGTGGTAGCTACATCCTCCCTTTCTTCCTCCTCCATCTGACTATATTTTCCCAATGAGAGAAATGTGAGCACAATTTGTGCAAATGAGCAAAAATCACTTGTATGAAACACTAAATAATTTTATGATTAGGCAATACATGTTCGTGGGATCATTACATGTGTTGGCTAGAATGAGCAGTCTATTCGCCGAGAGAACATATGCATTTCTCCAATAAACCTATGTGGAAATCCACTTGGAGTTTCGGAAACATCCAAACCTATAGGTATAGGAACACATGTCTCTTCCTAAGAAAGCGCACACACTCCTACAAGTCTGCATTCTTACTCATGCCCTTGACACTTTTTAGATTTAAACTTCATCCTATTTTTCGTACGTGTTGCTTCCACGTTGAGCACATAAGAATCAAACATCTCCCCTCATATTGAATTTGTAAGCCGGACACAATTAAAAAATTATTATAATCATCCTCCAACGTAATAATAATTTAGGTTAATCATTATATAACCATTACATGCTGTTGAGCCAAATATCAATGTAGCATAGAAAAACATCAGAATGATTACTCAATGCCTTGAAAAGAGAAAATTTCAGATAACAAGCCTCTTTTGGAAACCTCCTTACACTTTCCAAATACAAGATGATTCCAAATGTAAAGGTCTCCTTGGTATATATAGGAGACTAGGAGTTTCATTACAAATAATGGCCTAAGCCGAGATAAATAAAATAGCAGTACTAATGTAATATTCCTAATTAGGGTAATGTGCCACTATTTAGGGCTTAACATGCCACTAATGCAGTGTGAAAATGCATCCTTCTTAGTTAATTTCATTAAGAGTGTTGCTATTCTTCCATAGCTATAGACGAACTTGTAGTAGTAACTTGTCAAACCAAAATCCTCTGATTCTTCAATGTTTTGGAATTGGCCAGTCCATCATGGCATAATTTTGTTAGGGTCTACCTTGACACCTTCATGAGAATGCAATATGGGCCCAAATAGATACACCTCCTTCATCTTGAAGAAACATTTGGATGGTTTGGCATATAGTTGTTGCTCCTTTAGTAGTTGTAGAACCTTGTCAATATGTCACACATGATCCTCACAAAACTTGCTATGGTGGTATATCATCAGGTAATAACCTGAAATTTCAAAGGGAATGTGGAAGGTGCATTTGTGAGGCAAAAGGCATGACTAAAATTCATAATGGCCTTCATGGGTTGGAATGTTTTTGGGGATATCTTCTTCCTTCATTATAATCTGATGATACCTTGAGCGAAGATCCAACTTTGTGAAATAGGTGCTCCATGATTATATAATAACAATTCATCAATGATAGGAATGAAACTTATATTTAATAGTGATCTTGTTGAGCTCTTTATAAATACGGACACATACACCATGATCACTCTTTCTTGAGTAACATTACCATTGGTGTAGATTAATAGCATTAGGTATAGTAATGCTGGAGTCTATAACATTTATTCCAACCATTGTTTCAATTTCACTCTTTTGGGTATAATGGTATCCGTAATTCCTGATGTTAGCAGGAACACTCCCAAGGGTGGTGTGAATAGAAAGATCATGATTTAGTGGGTGGAAGACCTTTGGGAATATCTTCAAATATTTTGGAATGCTTATCAATGATCCCTTGGAGATATAGGGGAATAAATAGATCAGTGTTTGAACATCTAGTCCCAACATGGTTGCTACCAGTCACTGTGTTTCCCCTTTTCAGCCAACTTTCTCATGTTAGAGATTATCCATAGGAACTTCCCTAGACACTATAAGCATAATTCTTTTCCTTCCAATGAAAATTTTATGAAAAGCTCTTGAAAATAAAACAATGTTCCTAATGATTGTAACCATTAGGTTCCTAGTATGACATCCCTTAGGTATAGCTATTCAGAGATAATTTGGTTCAAATTCCATTTATATTCCCCCAATAGTAAGATTTATCTTATGCAGCATTTTCTGAACAATTGATAGTTCCTTCATATGAAATCATTAATTGAAACTATAGTGTTTAATTACTTGAAACCAATTAGGGGCTTTGCATTCAATTTATAGTGAATGAAATTATGGAGTACAAAATCAATTGGGACTATTACCTTTTTTTGATATATCCTTGGGGTTTTGAGGTGCTAATTCAGCTGGTACATTACATGGTGGGATTCATCTATTTAGAATAAATCTCTTCTACATTTCATCTTGAGATGGTTCTTGTTATTGTTCTTATTCTTCTTCATCTTACAAATCTATGTAGAATATAATTTCTTTTCTGCACTTATAATAATACTCTTCACTTGTACTTTCTATCCACAATTAAATAATAAAACTTTTTCTTTTATTTCATCCAAATGTTGAGGTGTCAACCTTATAGGTTGAGGTTTTTTTAGAAGGAACATTATTCTCTCGATGAATATTAGGAGTTGTCCTTCTAAAGTAGCCATGGGCATGTTTTAACTTATTATATTATTTATACCCTGGAATGCATTATCCCAAATGATTTTGGAGTTTAAAGGAGAACCTCATGTTGAATGTTATCCTTTAAAGTTCCTATCAATTCATCAATCAAGTGCTCAGAATATCTATTATCTTTATGTTCCCATCTTTGATTCCTCAAATGTTCTTTCTTGACTAAACCCACTTTTCTTGAGATTTATTAATTAGCTAAAGAAGGTATTTCTCCTTGTATCCTCATGGTTTGCTATCGACACTGTTAAAATTTTTGTCCAGGTGATGAGTGATTTTAGAGAACAAAGCCATCGATACCACACAAATTGATTGGGTTCTAAATATAAAATAAGCAATTTGTACCTTGTGTTTGGCATGGTGTGATCAAGAATTGCTCATTTGAGTATCAAGTGAGTTAGATCCTTTCCATCCAGAATTATAATATGATCTTTGAGGTGGTTGTTTACTCAAATGAGTTGGATACAGAACCTTTAAAAATGCATCTTCCTTGTGTCTGATCTTGAATTTAATGGGATGCATTTTAACTTTTATGTGTCCTCTCTATTGGAAATTTTTAATCCTTCATGATCTCCCTTTTTAATCCCTCCAAATTAGTATCCATTGCATAACTTTGGGATGGTCATCATCCCTTAGTAGTTCATATTTTTGTTCTGTCTTCTTTTTAAGAATCATTTATGTCCTGTGCCCCATCAAAGGTCCCCAAGTGGGACTTTCCTAGAACTATTGGTGTAAAGTTCTATACCTTTTTTTGGTGTGTGTTGGCCAAGTATCACTTTTAAACCTTTATTTCAGGAATTGTGGCTCACTGGGCTGATCTGCTCTGTGAATTTCCAAAATTTCTTCCCTTCTAAGTATAGAAAGTTATTTTTAGTTCTATGATATGTCTTCCTGCAATTCTATAGATTTGATCAAAATTACATGTCCCAAGTGGAAGTTATGGTAACTTCCCACAACTTGTTGATTTTTTTCCTTTCATGAGAGCATGCTTGTAAAGCAATACCAAGAGGTCCTGACTCCTTACTCAGGCACAGTTCTAGAACTTGTACCAAATATACTACAGATTATCCACTATCCAATTACCTTCAAATCCTTGTTCAGGATGCTGCTCATGAAATGTCCGCTATTTTACCTTGAAGAGATTTTTTTGAGTTAGTTAATATGATTGGTAAGATACCCTATCTTTCCTGAGGTGTATCCACCGAAGTGGGATGACAGAGATGACATTTTATCATAGATGCCTTGATAATTTCTAAGAATGAACTGGATTCAGGGTCTAAAAGTTACATAAATGATTTTATAGGCAGGGTCTAAAAAGTTACATAAATGATTTTATAGGGAAAATTCAACGATGACTAAATTTAGGATGATTCTAGAACCCTATCTTACACATGATATATATCCGCAAATATAAGGCTTCAGGAGTTGAAATTTGAATAAAATGTACTTTGATCTATCTACTAAATATCCCCCAAGGGGTTCCTTATGAAACCTTTTAGAAAATAAATATAGCTAAAATTGCAAGGTGTCTCATATGTAGCAGCAAAACCCCAAGACCTTGAGCTCTAATACCTAATGTTAAGAACCAAATATCAAAATAACATAAAAAAAAAACTCAAAATAAGTACTCAATGCCTTGAAAAAGAGATAATTTCAGATAATAAGTATCTTCGAGGAGTAAACCTCCTTATACACCACATAAATTTTCAAATACAAGACGATTCCAAATGAAAAGGTCTCCTTGGTATATATAGGAGACTAGGAGGTACAATTACAACTAATGAACCCAAGATGACATAAATAAAATAACATTATTAATGTAATATGCCCAAATTAAGGGGTAATGTGCCACTATTTAGGGCTTAACACATATAATAACAACCATATATCCATATTAACCCTGGATCTATCAAGTGTTGAGAGGGATCAAATCTCTCGACGTGCAAACCTGTTTTAGAGTGAAAAGTTTGAGGAAAGGTTAAAGGTTTGCACCTTGAGAGATTTGATCCCTCTCAACGATAGATCATGGGTTAAGATGGATCTATGTTGGTTATAGTCATGAGAAATTACACAAAAATTGTATATAAATACATATTGTGAAAAACATGTTAATCTTGCTAATCTTATTTACAAGATTTTAAGATTTTTTAATGTTAATGTTATTTGTGTTCTTATTTTTAATATTTATTTTTGTTCTTGAAATGTGAACGATTTAATGTTTATTCATGTTCCAATTTGGAAGATTTCAAGATAATGTTGATTTTTGTTCTTAAAATTTTAATGATTTAATGTTTATTCGTGTTTTGATTTGGAAGATTTTAAGATTTTTTAATGTTATTTGTGTTAGATTTGGAAGATTTTAATATTTTTTAATATTATTTGTGTTCTAATAAATATTTATTTGTGTTCTTAAAATGTTAACAATTTAATGTTTATTTGTTTTCTGATTTGGAAGAATTCAATATTTTTTAATGTTATTGTCAGAAGGACTAAGATATAGATTTTTCCTCACTTATAGAAACCCCACATGTTTTCCAGCTATGTGGCACTGATGATAAACATCATTGATTCAGAGCCTTCCACGATTAAAGAAGCCACTAAGAAGCAGGAATGGAAGAATGTCATGATGGAGGAGTATCATTCCATCATGAAGAATGATGTGTGAGAGGTGGTTCTGAGACCAGAAGGGAAGTCAGTAGTGACTTCCAAGTTGATCTACAAGATCAAGCATGCTGCAGATGGTAGAATAGAGATGTACAAAGCTTGCTTTGTGGCCTGAGGATTCTCCCATCAAGAGGGATAATATTATGATGAGACACTTTATCCATAAGAAGTGTACATAGATCAAGCACAAGATACATGAGAAGGAGTCTCATGTATGCAAATTAAAGGAATATTTGTACAAGATTATGCAAGCACCCAGGACATGACATACTAGATCAAACAATTATTTGATAAGATTGGGGATGGTTTCCCATTGATCCTACATGTGGATGAAATGTTTCTAATAGGATATGAGAATATAAAAGTTGGATGCAAGAGGGATCTCGCTTCATAGTTTGAGATGAAGGATCTAGGTTCGATGCATTACTTCTTGGGATTGGAAGTGTGGAAAAGATTAGATGAGATTTTCCCTAGTCAAGGAAAATATATTGTTGATATTCTACAAATATTTGAGATGATGGAATGGAAGTACATGACCACACCCATGATGATAAATCTAAAGCTATTGAGTGATAATTCTTCAGATTTGGTGGATCCCATGATGTATAGATAGTTGATTTTATCCTTGATGTACCTGTTAAACTCTAGGCTACACATATTCTTTGAAGTAAATACCTTGAATCAACACATGGGTGAACCTAGACAAGTACATTGGATGGTAGCAAAGCATATGTTGATTTACCTTCATGGTATGGTTGGATATTGATTGAGATATATCTCATTTGGATATGTGAAGCTGTAGGGATATACAGACTCTGACTGAGTAGGGAGTGAAGTGGATCAGAAGAGCAGTTTTGGGTGTTGCTTCAGTCTGGAATCAACCATGATCTCATGGTTGAGCAGAAAGAAGAAATCAATGGCACTCAATACTTCAGAAGCAGAGTATATCACAACAAGCGTGGAAAAATGTGAAGCAGTGTGGTTTCAGAAGTTGCTACGGGATATTTGATCTAGAATTGGAGGTATAATAATATAGAGATGAAATATTATTACATCCGGGACATGATGAAGAGAATATTTGTGGAGCTCTAGTACATATCCATGGATGAGTAGATAGAGGACATTCTCACCAAGCCCTTGTCAAGAGTATGAGTACTTCAGGGAAAATCTTGGAGTGTTGTCCAATATCCACCCTTGTGGAGAGGAAGGTTTGTTGTTTCATCTCATGTCAAATAAAACCTCTAGCCAAGGGTTCCCTGGGTCAATCACGTGAGGTGATTGAAGGGGGTAATGTACTATCAGACCTACTGAGAGAAGAAACATCACACATGTAGAGCAGAGGATATGTGACTCTGGATAGTAGCTTTGTGATAATTCGGTGTTTCTGTATCACTGGTAGAGACTGCGTGACTCCGAACAATATCTATGTGATATTCCGGTGGTTGTATACCACTGGTGAAGATTGTGTGACTCCGGACAGTAGTTGTGTGCTACTTCGGTGGTTGTGTACCACTGGTGGATATTGTGTGTCTCTGGATAGTAGCTGTGTGCTAGTATGGTGGATGTGTTCCACTGGAAGAGGTTGTGTGACTCCAAACAATAGATGTGTGCTACTTCGGTGGATGTGTTCCTCTGGAAGAGGTTGTGTGACTCTAAATAGTAGTTGTGTGCTACTATAGTGGATGTGTTCCACTAGGATTGATTGTGTGTCACTAACAGTAGTTGTCTACTACTTTGCAGTAGTTGTGATCTATTGGATGAAAGTTTAGTAGATGTGTGCTACTAGATGATTTACATAGAG
This sequence comes from Picea sitchensis, assembly GCA_010110895.2. NCBI lineage: Eukaryota > Viridiplantae > Streptophyta > Pinopsida > Pinales > Pinaceae > Picea > Picea sitchensis. The sequence continues at coordinate 38,641 of SNQJ01S0100654.1, read as the reverse complement.
ATTACCATATCGCTTGATTTATTTGTGCGTACTACCTCTTGATCGCAGAGACTGTGCATGATGATTCGAGCTACCAAAGGAATTGTAGCAGTCGTGTTCCTGCTAGCATATTGCAGAGTAGTCATTGGAATACTAGATGAAGACATCGTGAAAGATTCCTCCCTAGCTAAGATGGATTTTTGAGTTTTTGGTAGTTGCAGGAGGATCTTTCCTTCCTAAATGACCTTTCTTAGATGCGCAGAAGATTTTGGAAGCAAGGGATCCATTAAAAAAATATTGAAATAACCTAGAAGAGAAGTCGGCCAAAAAGAATAAAGTAATAATGATAAGATACATGTCCAGAGAAGAATTCAACCCAGTCTAGTGGTCAAGAAGACTATAAATAGAGGAAGTCTTGGCTCATTTGTTCACACACACTCTGTCTCTCAGCTACACAGAATCAAGGTGCAAGTTTGGATGGGGAGACATAGCAGCTGCAACTACCAGATTTATTATTTCTCAGTCTTTTGGTATCTCTCTCATGTGCACTACTCCTTGAGGAGGTGTGCTACCTTTGTATGGTGCTACTGCTGTAGTTGGGGTGGTATTTCCAGTTAATCTAACACTTGTGCTAGGGTTTATCTAATTGAACCTGATTCGTGAACGAAATATATCTAAGAAAGATTGTTTTGTTTTTTCCCCCATTTGGGGTTTTTCTTGGATAAATCTCTTGTTTTCTTTTCTTTATCTTGTTTATGTTGTTACTGCTCATTACATGATATATATGTTAATGGTATCGAAGTAAAATAACACTAGTAACACTAATTCTCTATAAATAAGAAAAATCTAAAAATTGTTACAATATGTTGAACATAGCCTTATCATTGCAATGTGATTACCATAACCTCATCGTCACAATGTGACACAAATATCCTATCATCTAAATGTGACAAAAATTTCCAAATGTCATTGTCTGACAAACATAACCTATTGTTACAATGTGATGAGAACAACCCAATGTCGTAATGTGAGTTGAACATAGCCCAACATTGCAGTGAGACAACCATTTTATAATGTCGCAATGTGACGAACATAACCCACTTTCAAACTGTGACAAACCTATTCCAACGACATAATGTGTCAAAAAAAAAACCTATATTGCAATGTGACGACCATAACCTTACAATGTCATGTGAAAAACAAAACTTGATGTCACAATTTAATGAACAAAAACCGATCAACATTGCAATGTCATACTGTCATAGTAAACCATGGTTGAGTATAATCAATGCCACATGATCTTCGAAGGTCATCCATGGCCATGGTCACCCATAGTCAACCATGGTCAAGTTCAATCATAGTCAACTATGATGAAGGTCAACCGTGAACAACCACACTAAACTTTGATCCACATCAAGCTCATCCATGGTTAACCATAGTCAACCATGGAAAACCATAGACAACCATGGGCAAGGTCAACTATATTAAACCATAATCTTCATCATGGTCAACAATATTCAACCATAGTTAATATAATGGTTAATTGTAGTCATAGTTAAGGTGAAGATTGTGAATGTCATCCATAGTCATGTTTAACCATGTTCATGGCTAGCCATGGTCATCTACGAAAAACAACTGTCAAACATGTTTAACCATTGTTAACCATGGTCAACCATAGTCAACCATATTCAACCATGGTAATGGTCAACCAGGGTCAACCATAGTGAATGTCTATGCAAGTTAGCCACATGGTCATGGTCAACCATAATTAACCATGCTCATGGTAATCCAAGGTCAACCAAACTTAACCATGGTCATGGTCAACCATAATTATCATGGTCATGGTGAGGGAAGGTCATGGTCAAGCATAATCATTGCGAGTTAATGTATTAATAATTTAATAATGTATTACTAATGAATTATTACTTTAATAATGTATTTAATAAGATTTAAATACTTTAATAATGTATATATTAATGTACTATTACTTTAATAAGGTATTATTGATGTATTATTTTATTATTGTATTGATAATTTAGCAATATATTAATTAAATAATATATTACATTATTAATGTATTAGTACTTTCATATGTTACATTATACATTTTTTATAATGTATTATTATTTTTTTAATATTGTAATAATGTATTACTAAATACATTAAGGTGAATGTATTACTTGTTTATTAATGTATTACTTTAGTATTCTATTAATACTTTAGTAGTGTATTGATCAATGCATTTAATGTATTAATTGTGTTATTAGTATTATTACTGTAATAATGTATTAATAATGTATCAATATGTTATTAATGTTTTAATGTATTAATACTATAATAATGTATTAATGTAATGTCATCCATAGTCATGATCGTGGTGACTTGTGGTCATCTATGGACAACAAATATCAAACATGGTTAACCATTATCAGCCATGGTCAACCAAATTCAAACATGGTCATGTTCAACCATAATGAAGGTCATGCATAGTGAAGGTCAACCATAGTGAAGGTGTATGGAAATTAACCATGGTCATAGTCAACCATAATTAACCATGACATTGGTAATCCAAGGTCAACTACAATTAACCATGGTCATGGTAGACCAAGGCCAACCATAATTATCCATGGTCATGGTGAACCATTGTTCACCATGTCAACCAAAGTCAACATTTCATCCCCAAAGTCAACCAAGGTTAACCATGGTCATGGTGAACCATAAAAAGCTATGGTCATTGTCAATTAATGTATTAATACTTTAATAATGTATTATTAAAGTATTACTACTTAATAATGTATTTATTAAGGTATCAATACTTTACTATTATATTTATTAATGTATTATTACTTTAATAAATGTATACATTACATTAATGTAATAATAATGTATTAATATTTTAATAATGTATTAGATCAATATATTAGTACTT
>SNQJ01S0100654.1:4888-23773 GCA_010110895.2 Picea sitchensis | reverse complement strand
TTCCCTCACCATGACCATGATAATTATGGTTGACCATGACCATGGTTAAGTCTGGTTGACCTTGGATTACCATGAGCATGGTTAATTATGGTTGACCATGACCATGTGGCTAACTTGCGTAGACATTCACTATGGTTGACCCTAGTTGACCATTACCATGGTTGAATAAGGTTGACTATGGTTGACCATGGTTAACAATGTTTAACAATGGTTAAACACGTTTGACAGTTGTTTTCCATAGATGACCATGGCTAGCCATGAACATGGTTAAACATGAATATGGATGACATTTGATGCAACCTTCCCCACTCCTCGGAGAACGGTCGCTCTCACCAGGACCTTCTCTTTTCTCGGCCCGAAGAGTTAGATCACTCTTCTAATTCCCTCTTGGGAATTCTTTACCCACAACAACTCCTTACCGATCTCCCTTATCTGATCGAGAAATCAGAATTCGCGATTTCGCGAATTCTGTAGTCACGCCCTTATGCCTTGCAATTCCCCGAATCCCGACGTGGGTCAATCACTGACTTTCTTCCCCTTTCTATCAGAGTTCTCTCTATCAGAGGATCACTATTCGTGATGTCAACAAATTGAAACTCCAATCTCTAAATCCCGATGTGCCGATTTTTCGAGACACATGTGGACTTGGCTTCTCCACCTTTTATCCTTCTATCAGAATTTCGAAACTCACGGGATCGCGAGTCCTGATGTCGATGGACTTGGAACTTACCTTTTCTCGATCCTCGATATGATGCCACTTGTACTCCACCAGCCCCTGTGGTCCCACACTGCCACGTCACAGTCTGGATCTCGCGGGTCGTGAATCCAACCTGCGAATGTTCTCTGCCATTGAGAACCCTGATTCTCCGATTCTTGACTCCTCGGGATCTCCTGACACACGTCCCATGGAATCAACGGTTCAGAGCCTTTCAAAGTATCCCTCCTCACAATATCGCCACTTCCGCTCAAACAACTTCATGCTCCAACTCGCGGTATGCCGATATGTGATGTCACGTATCATCTGACGGTCCCTGAGACTCCATATCGACGACTCTATTTCCTCCTGAACTTCAACCTTTACCACCCTTTGCACAAACCTGCAACTTTCCCTGCTAGCTTTCCAAGCACAACTTGTCTATGCCGCTCCTCAATGGACTTGAAGACCTATCCCTTCTGAGATTCTTTACGGCTCCTGGGTCCTTCGAAAGAATTCTTTGCATGCACTCCTTGTGGCAAATCTTCAAACACGATTTTCTTTATTTTCTTTACTCAGAATCGCAACAGTAGTCTTGATTTTCTTTACTCAGAATCACAACTCTGAGTCTTCTTCTAACCTGCGCACGCCTTGCATGACTCTGGTGCCAAATCTGCACTTCTGAGATAAATGAGGACAAAATCTTTCTCCAATTGTACCCTGCAGTCACGCACTCCTTGCGGACAAATTCAACTGAACTCCTTATAGGAATTCTCTGGTTCAGTTAGAGAAACAATTGAAACTCATTCACTCATCTCCTCAAACTTCAATTCAATCATGAAATCACATACACAACATATAAGAGCAAATCTATGACAAGAAACAAACATTCATGAGCATAATATCAATAATACACAGAGAATAACACAACCATGGAATTGAATCAAAGATTTTCTATTAATTCAATATCTGTACATGGTGGTTCTGCATGCAATTTCTCTGCTGGTCTTCTCTTCTTGCTCCTCGTTGATAATCCAGATTCATAATACAATGTACAAAGGAGGGTGTCTATATCCATTTTCCCCCTCGAAAACTGAAACTGTCTAATCTAGACTTAAAAATCTATCTACCTACATTAAATCTATTAAATGCCTTCCTATCTACTAAGGACGTGAGCTTAAAGGCTCAAGGTCCATCACAATACAAGTGCGCTTCTTTATAAATGACTTCATTAAAGAACAGCACAACAGCCTCCAAAGTATTTCAAAATGTGTGCTGGCGCTTTCCAGCTGTTTCCTCTCAATGTGTTGGCTCGCTTGATGAGTGAGCGATGCTCCTGCATCATACTCCTCGGCTTGAAAACTTTCATGGGCTCTTGTCCATGAGCTCCTACATGGTTTATCCATGCTTTTGTATCACTTCTTCATTTTCCCAGCTAGCATCTTCGACTCGGTGATTCTTCCATTTTACTAGGTACTCGAAGTACTGCTTTCGCTTGGTCTTCTTTCCCACTCGCTTGTCCAGTATGCACTCCATTTGTGGTTTCTCTGCGACTGGTAATTGCCTCTACCACTGGATCACTGGTTCCTCAGTTCCAGTCTCTACTTCTCCATCCCTATATGGGTATAAATACGAAACATTAAATATCGGAGATATCCCGATGCCATCCGACAACTCAATCTCATATGCATTTTCTCCAAATTTCTTCAAGACCCTGCATGGCCCAATTTTTTTCATTTTTAATTTGTTATGTGTTCCCTTTGGGAACCTTTCCTTCCTCAAGTGTGTCAGAACAAGATCCCCAACTTCAAACTGAAGTTGTCTCCGATGTTGATCTTCTCTACGCTTGTACTCCTGATTTGAGTCCATCAGTCGCTGCTTCACCCTGCCATGAAGTTCCTTCATCGCCTCAACGAACTCCTCTATGCTTGCAATGCTAGTCGTAGCCTTTTCTGACTCCCTAAGTTTAGAAACTCCCCTCGTTTGTGTCCCATACACAATCTGGAATGGGCTTTTGCCTGTACTCCGATTCACTGAATCGTTGTACACGAACTCTGCCTGTGGAAACACATTGTCCCAACTGCTATGGTTCTCTGTCACCAAGCTTCTCAGCAAGTCTCCCAGACTCCTGTTCACCACCTTCATTTGTTCGTCTGTCTACAGATGATAAGCAGAACTAAACGCCAAGTTAGTTCCTAGCTTCTTCCATACCGTCCTCCAAAAATGGCCTATGAATTTGGTATCCCTGTCTGATACTATACTTCTTGGCAATCCATGGAGTCGAATGACCTCCTTAAAAAAAAAATTTGCGATGTGTGTCGCATGTTGGTCTTCTGACACAGAATAAAATGTGCCATCTTTGAAAACCTGTCTACCACCACAAATATAGAATCAACCCCTCTCTGCATCCTTGGCAGTCCTAATACAAAATCCATGCTGATCGCCTCCCATGGCCTCTCCGGTATGGGCAATGGCTGATAAAGACCTATATTATGTTTCCTCCCTTTCAAATGCTGACAAATTTGACACTTGTCAACGAACCTCTTGACATCTAATCGCATGCCTAGACAAAAATATGATTCTCTTAACTTAGCGAATGTTTTTTCTTGGCCAAAATGTCCTGCAAAACCTCCACTGTGCTTTTCTTTCATCAAGTTCTCCCTCATGGAGCAATTCAGAATACACAGTTGATTGTCTCTAAACAACAATCCTTCCTGGATCACATTATCTATCCAAGGACTCCGATCTCTGAGAAATGGATTCTCAGCTGCTTCGTATGCCTCTGTAAAATTTGTATCTTCAACATACATGTCTATAAGATTTTCAAAACCCAATGTCTTGACTCTAAACTCCTGCAACAGCAAACATTTCCTGCTCAAAGCATCAGCCACTTTGTTAGCAGTTCCTGAAATATGTTTGATCACAAATGTAAAATTCTACATGTATTCTACCCATTTTGCATGCTTCTGGTTCAACTTCTCCTCTTGACTCACAAATTGCAATGCATGATTATCACTATACAGAACAAATTCTTTGGGTATCAAGTAATGCCTCCACTTCTTCAATGCCTGTATGATAGCATAAAATTATTTATCGTATGTGGAGTAATTCAGTTTTGCTTCATCCAACTTCTCACTGAAATATGCAATTGGTCTGTCCTCCTGACTCAAGACCGCTCCTATGGCATATCCGCTGGCATCACATTTCACTTGAAACGTCTTTCGAAAATCTGGCAACACTAACACTGGTTGCTTTGTGATCTTTCACTTCAACTGGTTGAAGCTCTTCTCGGCCTCTGTTGTCCAGTGAAAATACTTATGCCGCTTCTTCACTGTGTCCATCATTGCTGCACTAATTCCACTGAAATTCCTAATGAACTTTCGGTAGAAACTAGCTAAACCATGGAAACTTCTCACCTCAAAAATATTTCTCGGCGATGGCCAATTCTTGATCACTTCCACCTTACTCGGATCCATTTTCAACTCATTTGCCGATATGACAAAACCCAAATAAATGAGCTCTGTCTTCATGAATGATGACTTTTTCAGATTGATCAACAACTTCTCTTGCTGTAGCTTCCTCATCACAATGGCCAAATGATTCAAATGTTCATCCTTCGTTTTGCTGAAAATCAGTATATCATCTAGATATAGGATGACAAACTTCCCGATGAATTCCATCAGGACTTCATTCATCAGCCTCATGAATGTGCTCGACACATTTTTCAAACCAAACGGCATGACTAGCCATTCGTACAAACCTTCATTTGTCTTCAATGTTGTCTTCCATTCATCACCTTCCCTCATGCGAATATGGTGATATCCTCTCTTCAGATCAATCTTCGAAAAATAATTTTCCCCACTCAGGCAATCCATCAGATCATCCATTCTCGATAGTGGAAATCTGTACCTGATGGTTATTTTGTTGATCACTCTTGAATTAGTGCACATCCTCCAGCCTCCGTCTTTCCTTGGACTAAGCACTATCGAAAAAACACATGGACTCAAACTTTCCCTGACCAATCCTTTATCCAGCAGATCTTGTACCTACCTTTCGACCTCCTCATTCTCCTGCAGCGTCAACCTATAAGAGGCTTTGTTTGGCAAACTAGCTCCTAGTATGAGGTCTATATGATGACTTATGCTCCTCATCGATGGAAACGAATGAGGTAATTCGTCCACGATGATGTCAGCGAACTCCTCCAGCAGTTCCTGAATCTCATCCAGTAAGTCATCCACTCTTGTGCTAGTGAGAATAATCTTCGTCTTCCTGACCACAAAGAATTGTGGATCTTCTTTCTTCTCCATCTTTGTGAGAAGCTCCTTCCCACTCATGAAAAGTATTGTATTTCTCACTTCTAGTTTCACCTCCTTATCCTTTATCGAAAGCAACCTGTCTGTCCTCCCATCCTTCGCCAAATTATATGTGTTCATCCTCCCATCATGAACCACATTCCTGTTATATTTCCATGGTCTACCCAATAACAAATGACATACATCCATGGGAATGACATCACAGAGAATTTTATCATTATATCCCCCAATTTTAAATTCGACTAAACATTGTTTAGTAACACTCACCTGATGTCCCTTCTGTAGCCATGAAACTTTGTATGGACTCGGGTGATCAGTCGTCTCCAGCTCTAATTTCTCCACCATCTCGGTCGAAACGATATTGCCTGTGCTTCCACTATCCACAATGACCTTACATTTCCAGTCCTTGGTCTTGCAAGTTGTCCTGAACAGTCGGCTCCTCTGAGCTATGTCATCCACCTCCTTCTCGGGTGTCAAAAGGACTTTATGCATTCCAAGTGATCTTCCTCTTTCTGCATCTTCAGACTCAGCATCATGCCTCTGAGCTTCTGCGATGTGAGTTTCTCCAACATCTTTCTTCTTTTCTGGACACTCAAATGACTTATGTCCATTCTTCCCACATGTAAAACATGTGATAACTCCTCCTGTTCCTCTACCTCGACCTCTAGTACGAGGAAGAGTGTTTACATGAGCATAACCTCCTCGCTGATCACTTTGTTGTCCTCTTGTCTCAACATATGGCTGCCTCTGTGAGGTTCCACCTCTCTCAACTTTACCCTCAGGTTTCATCCATTGCTCCTTCGGCTTCTGGGATTTATCCTGGACAACTGCCTTGCCCTTGGGCTGACTCCTGCCTCGCCCTCACTGACCTTTCTTACGACTCAGCTTCTCTTCGGCTTTCAGAGCCATTTCATAAGAATCCTCAACTGTTCTGATGGTAACCATGCTTAACTCATCTTGAATGTCATACCTCAGACCATTCAGGTATCTCGCCACCTTCTCATCATCGCTCTCCCGATGACCTACTCTGATGTTGAGCTTGTAAAACTCCTCAATATATTTCTTTACCGTCATCAACTTCTTTCTCAGGTTCTGCATTCTCCTGAACAGCATGATTTGGTAATCCCTTGGGATGAATTTTGCCTTCATTTTTGCAATCATTCGATCCCAGCTTTTGATCTTTTGTTTTCCGTTGGAATGTCTATCAGCTTGTAGCTCATCCCACCATAATGATGCATGTCCCTTCAGTCGCGTAACAAAATGCCTTACCTTTTTATCCTCTTCGATATCTTCATAATCGAAGTAGGTGTCAAGAGCTCGGATCCAGTCCATTAACTCTTCTGCATTCAGACTCCCTTCATAGACTAAAATGTCCAATTTGGTCTTTGAACTCATTCTAGAAATGGATTTAATCAATCATTCAGTTGATGCATCCTATGCTATGACCTCTTCTTCATGTCCAACTTCCTCTTCAACTTCGGAATCACTAAGATCCCCTGCACCAACTCCACGTCTCTGTGTTGTCTCCATCTCCTCAAGCCTTGCTCGAAGATCTCTCATCTGTCGCTCCATTTCTGGATTTCCTGCTGGCCTACCTCTTCTCCTCACTTTCCTGTCTTCAGGATTTGGTGACTGTCTTTCTCTTCTTGGCGGCATGGTAAATTCTTCTTTTCTCTCTGTCTCTGAAAATAAAGAGTCTTCCCCACTCTGATACCACTTGATGCAACCTTCCCCGCTCCTTGGAGAATGGTCGCTCTCACCAGGACCTTCTCTTTTCTTGGTCTGAATAGTTATATCACTCTTGTAATTCCCTCTCGGGAATTCTTTACCCACAGCAACTTCTTACTGATCTCCCTTATCTGATCGGGAAATCGGAATTCACGATTTCACGAATTCTGTAGTCACGCCCTTATGCCTTGCGATTCCACGAATATCGACGTGGGTCAATCGCTGACTTTATTCCCCTTTCTATCGTAGTTCTCTCTATCAGAGGATCTCTATTTGCGATGTCAACAAATAGAAACTCCAATCTCTGAATCCCGATGTGTCGATTTTTTGAGACACGTGTGGACATAACTTCTCCACCTTTTATCCTTCTATCAGAATTTCGAAACTTGCGAGATCGCGAGTCCTGAGGTCGATGGACTCGGAACTTACCTTTTCCCAATCCTCGATACGATGCCACTTGTACTCCACCATCCCCTGTGGTCCCACACTGCCACGTCACCGTCGGGATCTCGCGGGTCGCGAATCCAACCTATGAATGTTCTCTATCGTTGAGAACCCCGATTCTCTGATTCCTGACTCCTCGAGATCTCCTGACACGCATCCCATGAAATTGACGGTTCAGAGCCTTTTGGAATATTGCTCCTCGCAATATCGCCACTTCTGCTCCAACAACTTGGTGCTCCAACTGGCGGTATGCCGATATGCGATGTCACGTATGATCTGATGGTCCCTGAGACTCCAGATCGACGGCTCTATTTCCTCCTGAACTTCAACCTTTACCACCCTATGCAAAAACCTGCAACTTTCCCTACTAGATTTCCAAGCACGACTTGTCTATGCCACTCCTCGAAGGACTCGAAGACCTATCCCTCCTAAGCTTCCTTATATCTCCTGGTTCCTTCGAAAGAATTCTTTGCACGCACTCCTTGCGGAAAATCTTCAAACATGATTAAGTGTTGAAGCTTTTTCCGACTCTGTGCGCCCTTGCAACAACATTCTTGATTTTCTTTACTCAGAATCGCAACTCTGAGTCTTCTTCTAGCCTGCACATGCCTTGCACGGCTCCGATGTCAAATCTGCACTTCTGAGATAAATGAGGACAAAATATTTCTCCAATTGAACCCTGCAGTCACGCACTCCTTGCAGGAATTCTCTGGTTCAGTTAGAGAAACAATTGAAACTCATTCACTCATCTCCTCAGACTTCAATTCAATCATGAAATCACATACACAACATATAAGAGAAAATGTATGACAAGAAACAAACATTCATGAGCATAATATCAACAATACACAGAGAATAACACAAACATGGAATTGAATCAAAGCTTTTCTATTAATTCAATATCTGTACATGGTGGTTCTGCATATGATTTCTTTGCTTCTCTTCTCTTCTTGATCCTCGTTGATAATCCAGAGTCATAATACAATGTACAAAGGAGGGTGTCTATATCCATTTTCCCTCTTGAAAACTGAAACTGTCTAATCTAGACTTAAAAATCTATCTACCTGCATTAAATCTATTAAATGCCTTCCTATCTACTAAGGACGTGAGCTTAAAGGCTCAAGGTCCATCACAATACAAGTGCGCTTCTTTATAAATGACTTCATTAAAGAACGACATAGCAACCTCCAAAGTATTTCAAAATGTGTGTTGGCCTTGTCCAACTGTTTCCTCTCAATGTGTTGGCTCGCTTGATGAGTGAGCGATGCTCCTGCATCAAAACTCACCATGTTCACCTTAACTATGAATACAATTAACCATTACATTAACTATGGTTGAATATTGTTGACCATGATGAAGATTATGGTTTAATATAGTTGACCTTGCCCATGGTTGTCTATGGTTTTCCATGGTTGACTATGGTTAACCATGGTTGAGCTTGACGTGGATCAACGTTTAGTGTGGTTTTTCATGGTTGCCCTTCACCATAGTTGACTATGATTGAACTTGACCATGGTTGACTATGGTTTACCATGGCCATGGATGACCTTCGAAGATCATGTGGCATTGATTATACTTGACCATGTTGATTATGTTTAACAATGGTTTACTTTGACACTATGACATTGCAATGTTGATCGGGTTTTGTTCATTAAATTGTGACATCAGGTTTTGTTTTTCACGTGACATTGCAAGGTTATGGTCGTCACATTGCAATATAGTTTTTTTTTTTGACACATTATGCCATTGGAATAGGTTTATCACAGTTTGAAAATGGGTTATGCTTGTCACATTGTGACATTATAAAATGGTTGTCTCACTGCAATGTTGGGCTATGTTCAAGTCACATTACGACATTGGGGTGTTCTCATCACATTGTGACAATGGGTTATGTTTTTCAAACAATGACATTTGGAAATTTTTGTCACATTAAGATGATAGGATATTTGTGTCACATTGTGATGATGAGGTTATGGTAATCACATTGAAATGATAAGGCTATGTTCAACATATTGTAACAATTGTTAGATTTTCCTTACTTATAGAGAATTAGTGTTGATAGTGTTATTTTACTTTGTTACCATTAACATATATATCATGTAATGATCAATAACAACATAAACAAGATAAAGAAAAGAACACGAGATATTTATCCAAGAAAAACCCCAGATGGGGGAAAAAACCCAACAACCTTTCTTAGATATATGTTGTTCACGAATCAGGTGCAATTAGATAAACCCTAGCACAAGTGTTAGATTAATTAGAAATACCACCCCAACTACAACAGTAGCACCATACAAAGATATCACACCTCCTCAAGGAGTAGTGCACACGAGAGATATACCAGAGGACTGAGAAATAATAAATCGGGTAGCTGCAACTACTATGTCTCCCCATCCAAACTTGCACCTTGAATCTGTGTAGCCGGGAGAAAGAGTGTGTGTGAACAAATGAGCCAAGACATCCTCTATTTATAGTCTTATTGACCACTAGAATGGGTTGAATTCTTATCTAGACATGTATCTTATCATTATTAATTTATTCTTTTGGGCCGACTTCTCTTCTAGGGTATTTCAATATATTTTTAATGGATCCCTTGCTTCCAGAATCTTCTCTACATCTAAGAAAGGTCATTTAGGAAGGAAATATCCTCCTGCAACTACCAAAAATGCAAAACTCCTTCTTAGCTAGGGAGGAATCTTTAACGATGTCTTCATCTGCTATTCCAATGAATACTCTGCAATATGCTAGTAGGCACACAACTGCTACAATTCCTTTGGTAGCTCGAATCATCACACATAGTCTCTGCAATCAAGAGGTAGTACACACACCTACATCAAGTGATATGGTAATCTCTATGCAAATCATATAGTAGCACACATCTACTAAAGTTTCATCCAATAGATCACAACTGCTGCCAAGTAGTACACAACTACTGTCAGTGACACACAATCAATCCTAGTGGAACACATCCACTATAGTAGCACAGAACTACTGTTCAGAGTCACACAACCTCTTCCAGAGGAACACATCCACCGAATTAGCACACATCTATTGTTTGAAGTCACACAACTTCTTCCAGTGGAATACATCCACCGTAGTAGCACACAACTACTGTCCAGAGACACACAATATCCACCAGTGGTACACAACCATTGAAGTAGCACACAACTACTATCGGGAGTCACACAATCTTCACCAGTGGTATACAACCAACGAAATATTACATAGATATTGTTTGGAGTCACGCAGTCTCTTCTAGTGTTACACAAACACTGAATTATCACAAAGCTACTATCCAGAGTCACATATCCTCTGCTATATTGTTATGACTACATGTGTGATGTTTCTTCTCTTAGCAGGTCTGACAGTACATTACCCTCTTCAGTCACCTCACATGACTGACCTAGGGAACCCTTGGCTAGAGTGGTTATTCGACATGAGAAGAAACAACACACCTTCCTCTCCACAAGGGTGGAAAATCGACAACACTCCAATATTTTCCATGAATCACTGATACTCTTGACAAGGGCTTGGTGAGAATGTCCTATATCTACTCATCTGTGGATATATACTGGAGCTCAAAAAATATTCTCTTCATCATGTCCCAGATGTAATGATATTTAATCTCTATATTATTATACCTATCATGGAATACATGATTCTCGGTAAGCTTCACACAACTTTGATTCTCACAATGCATCAAAGTTGGCTCCAATTCTAGATCAAATATCCTGTAGCAACTTCTGAAACCACACTGCTTCACATCTTTCCACGCTTGTTGTGATATACTCTACTTCTGAAGTATTGAGTGCCATTGATTTCTTCTTTATGCTCAACCATGAGATTGTGGTTGATCCCAGACTGAAGCAACACCCAAAACTACTCTTTTGATCCACTTCACTCCCTACCCAATCCAAACGAGATATATCTCAATCCATATCCAACCATACCATGAAGGTACATCAACATATGTTTTTCTTCCATCCAATGTACTTGTCTAGGTTCACCCATGTGATGATTCAAGGTATTCACTGTAAAGAATATGTGTAGCCTAGAGTTAACCAAGTACATCAAGGATCTAATCAACTATCTGTACATCGTGGGATCCACCAAATATGAATATTTTTCACTCAATAGATTTAGATTTTTCATCATGGGTGTGGTTATGTACCTGCATTCCATCATCTCAAATATTTGTAGAATATCAACAATATATTTTCCTTGACTAAGGAAAATCTCATCTGATCTTTGCCACACTTCCAATCCCAAGAAGTAATGCATCGAACTTAGATCCTTCATCTCAAACTATGAAGCGAGATCCCTCTTGCACCCAACTTTTATATTCTCATCTCCTATCAGAAACATTTCATCCACATGTAGGATCAATGGGAAACCATCCCCAAGCTCATCAAATAATTGTCTGATCTAGTATGTCATGTCCTGGGCACTTGCATAGTCTTGTACAAATATTCCTTTAATTTGAAAACATGAGACTCCTTCTCATGTATCTTGTGCTTGCTCTATGTACACTTCTTACGGATAAAGTGTGTCATCATAATATTATCCCTCTTTCTAGGAGAATCCTCAGGCCACAAAGAAAGCTTTGTACATATCTATGCTACCATCTGTAGCATATTTGATCTTGTAGATCAACTTGGAATTCACTGCTGACTTCCCTTGTAGTCTCAGAACCACCTCTCACACATCATTCTTCATGATGGAATGATACTCCTTCATTATGACATCCTTCCATTCCAGATTCTTAGTGGCTTATTTAATGGTGGAAGGCTCTGAATCAATCCACTTGGCTTTGCTTGGATTTGTGCCTTTAAGACCAACTCGAAGATATTCCACATTTCCTTGTTTTGAAGTTCTCATTCTCTTGTCAAGGATTGTGTCTTCATGTAGTTCTGTAAGATATTCTGGGGAGAAATCATCTATAGAAGGAATTTGAACATGTTCTCCTTGATCATCAATCAAAGGAGGCTCATACAATTTCAAATTCTCAACATTTACAACTGCATACATTTTCATATAAGGAGGAAAATCTAAATAGAAGGCATTGTTACTAATCTTGTCAAGCATCTTGACAGGGCCATATCGAATTGGTTTCATATTTTTACCTTCTCCTTTAAGCCTCTCCTTATTAATGTAAAGCCAAACTTCATCTCCAACTTGGAAACTGTGATCAACACGATGCTTGTTATGTCTTGTCTTGTACTTGGCTTGACTCTTTTCTAACTGCTCTTGTACCATTTGATGTATCGACTGAATTTGTTCAATGAACTTTTCTGCCCTATCGATGTCATATTGACCATAAATAGCAGTATCCTCCCCAAAGATAAAATCTAAAGGAGATTTGGGCAAATAGCGAAAACATGCTTCAAATGGTGATGTTTGATTTGAAGAGTGCTTAGCTCGATTGTGAGCATGCTGAATGTAGTGTAAATGCTCATCCCAAAGTTTAGGATGCTTGCTGCAATAACCACGAAGAATATGCACCACTATTCTATTTTCCAGTTTTGTCTGACCATCGGTTTGCAGATGAAAAGTTGTGCTCTTTTTCAGTTTGGTGTCCATGAGTGCCCATAAACTCAACCAAAAACTTCCAATAAATTGAGAATCTCAATCAGAAATAATGGAATTAGGCAATCCAAAATGTACCCAAACATTTTGAAAGAACATTTGTGTCATTTTCTTAGCTGTAACCTACTTCTTACAAGGCATCAAAATACACATTTTTCTAAATCGATCAACCACAACATAAAGATAATCATGATTTCATTTAGACATAGGTAGACCTCCTACAAATTCCATAGAAATACTTTCCCAAGGACGAGAAGGAACCGGAAGTGGAGTATACAAACCCAACTTTCAATTGCTAGGTTTGCTTGTGGCACATAACGAACATCCTCAAACATATCTTGAAACACTTTCATTCATTTTATGCCAATAGCAGTACCTTTGCAAATTAGCCACCGTCTTGCCTACACCAAAATGACCAGCAATAAGAGAAGAATCACCGTCCTGCCTACACCAAAATGACCAAAAATAAGAGAAGAATCGGCTCTTATTAAGGTTTTCGATTCTTTCAACTGTGGAATACATAGCTTTCCAAGATGATACAAAAGATGATAATGCACATGGTAATCCAATTCCTCAACATGGTTAGAATGACACAAAATCTCATATACTTATTTAAAATCAGCATCTAAAGCATATTGCTCAACATAACCCTCATGCATGATAGGACTATTTTAACAATCCAAGCACTAATAATAGGCCTTGAAAGCATATCAGCAACTTTGTTATAAATTCCCTTCTTATACCTTATGACCAAGTGGAATTTTTGTAGAAAACCCATCCATCTAAAGTTCCTTCCTTGTTGTAGCTTTGTTTGTGATTGTGGTATTGGTAAAGTGGTTGATGATCCGTGTGGAAAATGGTTTCTTTCCCCAACCAACAATGTTTCCATTTTTTCACACTTTGCACCAATGCATAACCTTATCATAAGTAGGATAGTTAATCAATGAACCATTAAAAGTTTCAAATGAAAATGGCTTACCATGTTGTAACAAGACTCCTCCCATTGCATAATTGTTTTCTGTATCAGTTTGATTTCAAAAGGTTGCCTCAAAATTTGAAGGAGAGAACTACAATTGATCTCTTCAATGTATCGGCTCCTTTGTTTCCTTGCCTCCCCATTGAAACCCTCTTGACAATTTGTCACCGCATGTAATGAGCTGCAAATGGCTAGAAATGCTAGCAATAAACTTTCTCTAATATTGGGCCGGTCCCAAAAATCCTACCTCTCGGCCACATTGTTGGGTTTGGGCTTATCCAATATGACTTTGACCTTGAGGGATCAATTTTAATTCAATTCCACCAACAATATGCCCTAAGTAAATAAGTAAGTGAAGTTTTTCCAAACTCACATTTGGACATCTTCAAAAGAACTTTTCCTTTCTCAAAACATCCAAAACTTGTTTTACATGCTTAACATGCTCTTTCAATTTAGATTTTCTAAAGATCAAATGTCATCCAAGTAGACACAACACAATCATCAAGAAAAGGTCTTTAAGAGACATCATTCATAACTCTCATGAAAGTAGAAGGTGCATTGCAAAGTCCAAAAGGCATTACTCATCCACTCAAACAAACCTTGCTTTGTTGAAAGCTGTCTTCCATGTGTCTCATTCGACAATCCTAATTTGATAATATCCTCTTCTCAAATCCAACTTAGTAAAATACTTAACATCTTTCAATTGATCAAAAAAAATCATCAATACTCAGGGTTGTGGGATAGATATTCTTTACCATAATCTTGTTTAAAGCCTTGAAATCAACAATAACATAATGCCATGTACCATCTTTCTTTGGCACTAACACAATTGGATATCCACATGGCGATGTGATTAGCATGATAATCCCTTTATCGAGTAACTCTTCGATGAGCTCTTTTTGATTTCAACATTCTCCATGACTGGCATCCCGTACATACCAATGTTTCGAAGAAGATAATCTTGTCAGCACTCAATTCGTGTTGGATACCCCTTTGGAGGTAATCCCTTTGGTTCCCTAAAACATCTCATCATATTGATTATTAATAACCTCATATAGATCAGATTTCAACTTGCATCACAACCTTGAAAAATCTACTTTCACTATCATCTTTGGTTTAACTAAGAGGAACAAAAATTCTTGCTAACATTGACTAATCTCTTCATTTGTCCTGTACATTTACAAGTGACAAATTCATCTTCTTGTATGGGCTCTAACAATGTACCTCAACTCCATTTTTAAACAAGGGATACTTATTCTCGACGATGAAAAACTGGTTTTCTATCATATAAATATGGGCTTCCTACCAAATACCATAGATATCCAAAGGGAATAACATCAAGCTCTCTAATTCTCATCTATAAAATTTGAAGTGATAGAAAACCTAAGTTTAAACCTTCTTGTCACATGAAATTTAGCATTACTCTACATCCAACCAAGAGTGTATGGTTTAGGATGTGGATTGTTTCCAATTTTAATTTTTCAACAGTGTCTTCAGATATAAGGTTTTGCTTGAGATCCAGTATAAAATAGAGTATCCCATCTCTTGGTATGCTTTGAAACAAACCCTTATGTGAAAATTCTTTCTACTTTCTCTTTCCCTTGTCGGTTACATTGAGATTATTGTTACTAATAGAACTAGTACCTCTGTAATAGAAACTTTACCTTGATAACTCATGGCTGTAATCTTGTTTCATCACCATCAGAACCCAAATCATGTTGTATGGTTGTTGCAGTCTTTGACTTCCCTTTTGCCAAACTTTTAATCTCTTCGTGTGATGAAGTTTCCAACATTGGTATTCATCATGGCCATCTTTGAACAATGTTTGTATGTGTTCTTTCTCCCTTCTTTAACAACAACATTCTTTCCATTGGGTTCTTTAAACTTCCTCTTTCTTTTGTCTCCAAGGAATGAAAGTACTTTGTTACCTCCCATGAGTTTTCTTCTTCATTCCTTCCTCTTGCTTCCAAATGAGTGGCCTGAACACAAACTTCATCTAGATTTGAAGGATTAAACATGAGTATTGTATGTCTCAAATAACTATGTAAAGCTCCAATGTATTTAAGTAAAGTTTCTTGAGAAGACAAATATACTCCCAAAATCAAAGCTCCTCCTAAATTCTTAAGTAAAGCTTTGTACATTTTGTCCTTTAGCTTGTCTAAAATTTTGCCAATCCATAGTATCTTTTTGCATATATGCCAACGGGTAAAATTGTTTTTTAATTGCAACAATAAAATCATTCCAAGAGGTTAAAATTTTACCATGTTTCTTCATGTTGTCTTGAGTCTTGGCTTCCCACCAAATGAGTGCTGCACTATCCAATATTAAAGAAGCAAGTTGAATCTTAATTTCATCATCTTTAATTTTTTGTATCCTACAATACATCTCATTCTGACGAATCCAATTATCTAATTTCTCAGCATTTACCTCTCCATTGTACATTGGCAATTCAAATTTAATATCAGGCTTTAACAAAGGAATTTGTGAAGGAGTTTTACCATGTCCTTTTGGATAATTTGGAAGAGGTCTTGAACTGGTAGAAGAAGGAGGAGGAGGAGGAGGAGGTGAGGATGGTGGAGAAGCACCATTCCCTCATTTCCATTTGGAGTTTTATCACCATTGTATCCCTTGTGCTTTGAAGGGTTGGAGCCTTCACCTTTCAACCTTGTATTCCTTTATTCCATCAAGAGTTTCATCATTTCTCTCATTTCCATGAAAGCCTTTCTAATATCTTCATCTTCTGTAGGAATATGTTCATGACTCTCTTCATGAGCCATACTTGGTGAATGTCTCCTTGAAGCTTGAGGTGATGATATAATATTTCTTCTTGAAGGATGAGAACTTGGCTCTACAAGTTGACCTTCTCCTCTTGTGAGTTTCAACCTTGTGTGCATCAGAAAACAAAACACTTGCAAATAATCAAGTCTTCAAAAACCTATGCTTTGATACCAACTTGATCTGAAAATGATAAAGACTTGTATTCTTGAAAATATTTGCAAGTTTTAATTCAAGTGTTCTTATGCAAATGGATCAATTTTGCAAACATAACTTTTATAGAAATAACACATTCAAGATGCATATAAACAACAACAAATAACAATGAACAGAAAACACATAACACAAAAAATGATAAAGGAGTTCACCCATCTCTTGGGCTACATCTCCTGGTCCAGCTTCCAATGGATCTTTTGTATTATTTGATCAACGTGATAAACTATGTGTTTTACAATGTTCAAAATGCCAAAATGATGGCTCCAATGGCTCCAGAACGTCCAAAAACCCCTAGCTAGGCTTTTTTGGCACCGAGTTTGGCAAAAAATTGAAGAAGATAGGCTTCCTGGAAGTTCCCCTTCAAACTTGGTATCCCTGGATCACCAAAATGCAGCTCTGCCTCCTTAACCTAGCCCCATCGCACATATTTGTGTGAAAATCTAGCACCGGGCGCAACTGCAAAATGATGTGAAATGTAGGACGGTTAGGGCACGCCCAACCCCTAACCGCCAAGTCTATGGGTATGTGAGGCACCATATGACCATGCGCATATACCCAAAGGGCCAAAGGTTTAAACCATATGGTAACGGTCGGAAGCACGCACGCCAGTGGTTCTATAGCACATATACATATGACCGGGGGTCGGGGCTAAGCCCCGGCCCAGACCGCGCCCCATATCGAAACTATTCAAATTAAAATAATTTTGAACAGGTATAGTGTTAAGAACCATATGGGTGGCATGCCAGTTGGGCGGCCCTTCCCAAATATTTACCCCTGCCCAGAGGTCGCGGGGTCAATTCCTGCCAACAACATAAATTTTAAACCATTGTCCAGGTGACATGTGGCAGCCATTGATTGGGCCACGTGTTTCCATCCCATTCACCACAAACAATCCATGTGTCATACACCAACTTGTCCACACGACTGCCAGCCAACACCTACCATGTGAGCATCCATACAGACTGTACAGACTGTACAGTCAACACATTTTTTTTGCATGTTTGTCGATTTGAACATAACGCGATATCTCTCTCATCCGACATTCGTTTGAACCAAAAATATTTTTTTTGGGTTCGTGACGACAAGGCCTACGTACCCGTTCAATTTGAAGTGATTCCAAGCGCTTTGAATTTTGATCAAAATTTGATCCCCTGGAGCAGTGGGTCAAGTGACCTAGAAGATGTTTTTAAAGAAGCTACCTCGAGAGTATAAATAAGAGGCATGTCTCTCTCATTTGAATCAAACTTGAGAATATTGAATATCTATATGTGTCTGAGGTAACTAAGGATATCTAAAATAGAATTCTAGGTGAAGGTGAAGAAAAGAAGGCCGAAATGCAACGAAGGATAAATTCTTTTGATGGTGCTTTCTAAGGTATGTTATTTTCAGGTCATCTCACCATTTTTTCTATAACGTTTTTTCTAGAATGATTTAGATCATGAAATTGCTATGCAAGTGAGAAAACGTATCCAAGTATATATAAAAAAAAATTCCACTTGTGGGTCATTGTATTTTTGGAGTTACACTCTGTGGAAAATAGGGTTTGTGGCAAGTCCTGAAACTAGTCAAAATCAGGTGTTTCGGGTAAAAATGCCAGAACTTATTCATAACCGATCCAAATTTAGTGAGACCAAATGTGTTGGTTAGGGTACAATATGTAGTATGTTGTGTAATAGTTTCATATCATTTCATCAAATATTTTATGTGGGGAACACTCTACAAGGTCGCTCTCTAGAATAAGCTAGAATTCAGCAAGGTATGCCCTTTTTGCTATAACTCCTTTTTTGAGAGGTTTAAAGTAGTGAAACTTGAAGGAATTGCATAAAACACACTGAATAAATTTTTGTATCATTTTCGTATCTTTATACATTACAGGTTCAAAGTATGATTACTTCAAATTAGGGTTGTTGACTAATCCAAACCTAGGCATGTGAGACTAAAGAAAAGTTTGATGAAAATGCTAGTCTCCTGTTTTTAAAGTTAATAAAGGTTTACATGAATGTGATCATATACACCAGGTCTATTATAGAGCTAGAAATCAGATTTGGATGATGAAATTGATGAGGTCTTTTGGTTGTGGTACATGTTGAGTACATGGTTGAGACAAGTAGTTGATGAGTTGGCGCACATAAATGAGGTGTATAGTTGAT
>SNQJ01S0100649.1:18179-29820 GCA_010110895.2 Picea sitchensis | reverse complement strand
ATTGTTGCATAATCATAGGTATGACTATGGTTGAGGGCATATTGTAGTAGTTGTGTGTTACTAGCTGATTGATGCATAGTCATGGAGGTGGAAGATCCTGACTATGGATGAGAGCATATTGTAGTAGTTGTGTGCTACTATTTGATTATTGCATAGTCATGGAGGTGACAGACTATGATTATGGATGAGGGCATATTGTAGTGGTTGTGTGCCACTAGCTAATTGTTGCATAAGCATAGAGATTGTTGTATTGCATGGTGGTTTTATTGTAGGATAGAGACATTGTGTCTCTGGATAGTAGTTGTGTGCTACTTGGAGTGGTTGTGCACCACTGAATAGTATTTATCTACTACTATGGATCGACACAATAATGTTCTACTAGATGGAATTGTAGTAGATGTGCGCTAATAGCCGATTTCCATGGAGACTACCGGTTCACATTGGAAGTAGCTGAGTGCTACTTGATTACAGAGACTGTGAATAATGATTCGAGATACCTATGGCATTGTGGAAACTATCTTTTACTAGCTGATTGCAGAGTAGTCAGTGGACTACTAGATGAAGACATCGTGAAAGATGTCTCCCTAGATAAGAGGGAGTGTTGATGTTTTGGTAGCTACGGGAGGATCTTTCCCTCCTAGATGACCTTTCTTAAAATATAATATTTTGGAAGCAAGTGAACCATTAAAAAATGTGTGGAAACCTTAAAAGACAAGTCGACCTAGAAGAATAAATAATATTAGAATATTATCTTCAACAAAGACAAGTATAAATAATATTAGGATATTATCTTCAACAAAGACAAGTCGGATCCATAAGAAAAAAAGATAAACATAAATATAATCACAAGAAAGTCGTCAATCTTATCTAGAAGTTACTCAGACAAAATAATATAAATAGACGACACTTTGTAGATTTTAGCCTTGTACAATATTTTATTGCAAATATATTTTCAATAAAAGAACAAAAATATACAATGGAAAATACACACATTACATAGATTTTTCCCCCTTGGAAAACCCAAACCGAGAAAAATCAACATATTCTATATATATTCATTCATAGTGATACATTGTTTACAATACAACATAAATATAGGATCCAACTATTATTGAAAACTCCTAACCTGACTCGATTAGTCAACAACCCTAATTCCTTAACTAGAAATAGAAAACTATGTGTCTAAAAAACTCCCAACAATGGACATGAAAATTGAGGTAACAAGAAAAATGAGGTAAACATGCATCACATATTTCCAAGGAAAACAAATTCTTGGGGTTCTGCCTCATCAAGGGGCCTAGCTACTTCCCCTCAAACCCTCTTGTGCACTCGACACAACGTAGAAACCCCTAAATCTAGTTGTGCAAGAATATAACACATACCCAATATTCTCCCACTTGTTATGTTTTTTTTGTACACAGGTTATAGGGTTGCTATAGTCAACAATCCAGGAAACAATGCCCAAGGGTCCTCTACACCAAGATAACTTTAGTGCTCATAGATTTTGTTAATGAGTTCACAACATTCTCTGTGTGTCCACCTTCATCAACAACACTTTTCTTCAATCACGCCTTCTGATATTTGAATACTCAATATGTTTTCTCTTTGAATGATAAGTCGGGTTCTTCGACATAAAAATTGTAATTTTGATCCACAATCCATCCTTACAATTTGTTGTACCCAACCCAATACCTAAACATAGTCTTGAACCATATTGATTCCTTACTTACATGAGTGATCGCCATGTATTCATACTTTGTAGTTGAAATACTACAACTCCGTTTTGTTCATCCAACTCATTGCTCATCCAAACATACAAATAAATGCCCACTTGTAGATCTTCCATGATCTAGATCTCCATCCCAATATACATCCACAAATCCATGTATGTAAAACACTTTGTCCAACTCGGTCTCTTTGGTAGCACAATCCATAGCTAGTAAAAGGCCACTTAAATACCTAAAAACCCTTTTTACTATTGTCCAATGCTCCTTCCCGGTTTTGACATATACCTACACAAAATCTCATTGCATGTGCAATGTCCAGCCTAGTACAAACCATTGCATACAACAAACCGCCAACTACACTCTC
Source organism: Picea sitchensis (assembly GCA_010110895.2). Taxonomy (NCBI): domain Eukaryota; kingdom Viridiplantae; phylum Streptophyta; class Pinopsida; order Pinales; family Pinaceae; genus Picea; species Picea sitchensis. The sequence continues at coordinate 27,729 of SNQJ01S0100649.1, read as the reverse complement.
ACATATAGAACATGAGACATGTCCTCCTACTCTTCAAAGGAATTGGGACACTCAATCCACGATAACTTTACACCAACATGAATAGGGGCCTTGACCGATGAGCATTCCTACATTAGACATGTCTTCAACCATACCTTTACCATGTAGTATTCACAGACCCTTCTCTCCTCGATATGCCCCTGCCTTTGATGCCACAACATAAACTTTTCCCCAGAGACTGTAGGATTTCTTTTCTTTCTTCAACCTAATATCGTGGAACAATGGAACTACATGACCTATAACTAATAGTGGTTCCTACAATAGAGTTCCAAACCAAATTCCTTTTAGCAACACCATTGCTCCTCTAACCATCCCAGACATTTCCTTTTCAACATTGTTTTTACCGTGATCATCCATTCTTTGTTTACATAACCAAATTGGCCAAATTGATGCGTAATTAATTAGGTAGTGTTCTGCATCCTTCCACCCATGAGCCCTCAACTTGAATTTTCTCATCCCATGATTCTAATTTCGAGTCATCACCTAGAAAACACACTCCATCATACCTTTCTATATTCACGTAATCCACTCCATGGGGAGTCATATGAAAGGATGAACCTAATTCAACCAACCATGCTCATGATATGGATGTACTTGAAGAAGCCAAGTACACATCCCTCCTTCTTCCTTGTAGGTCTCCCTTCTTCTACAGAAGGAGCTTCTTCAAATCCCTCTTTTTCTCAACTTTGCATCTACAATGCTTCAGTGCCCTCTTTCCACATCTCCCAACATACCTTTACATAAATTTTGAGAGATTTAGATCTACCCTTAGACTTAGATCTCCACTTGAGGACTTAGATCTATTTATTTCCCTGGAGCATCCTCTTGCAAATAATGCATATGTTCTCCATCCTTCCATGTTCGTCTCATCTCCTCCTGATAACAAGGATGCAACCACTTCATCAAACTTCAAGGCAATTGTATTACTACCTATGGCCACAAACTTTAATTATCTCAATAAGTCCGGTAAAGAGCACAATAAACTAATACACTTATCTTCATATGAAATTTTAATCTCGATAGATACTAACTGACTTACCACAGTATTGAAGTCATTCAAATGATCTTCCATCGAGTCTCCATCTCTTATCCTCAGGTTATACAACTTCTTTCTCGGGAAAAGTTTATTTACTAGGGAATTGCACTGATACAACTTCCCAAACTTATCCCATAAATCTTTGGCTATAGCTTCCTATGACACATTCAATAATATTGAATCTGAGAGACACAGTCAGATTGTTCTCTTTGCCTTCTGATCCAACTTTTTCTAGTCATCTGCTGAAGTTTCTATAGGTGCAGTACCTAGATCCAACGCAAACCACTGATCTCTGTCGACCAAGAGATCTTCCATCTTGAGATTCTACAACTCAAAACTTTTCCCATTAAACTTCTAGATCTCCATTTTCGAACTGCTCACCGTTTCTTTTCACCTTAAAAATCAATACCATAGATCTCCCACTGTAACAAGGCTTATCATAGTCCCGAGCTAAACCCTTGACCACAAAGGCGTCTCCATAAATCCAACAAAGCTCTTATACCAAATGTATATTTTAAGCTTGTACAATATTTTATTGCAAATATATTTTCAATAAAAGAGCATAAAATATACAATGGAAAATACACACATTACACATAGATTTTTCCCTTGGAAACCCAAACCGGGAAAACCAACATTTTCTATATTCATTCATAGTGATACATTGTTTACAATACAATATACATATAGGATCCGGTGACATCCAAAAACTTAACCCAATGACCTAGATTAGTCAACAACCTTAATTTCTTAATTGAAAATAGAAAACCACCGACAAAAAACCATGTGATGAAAAACCGCCCAACAATGGACATGAAAATCGAGGTGACATGAAAAACGAGGCAAAAATGTGATACATTTCTCGAGGATGTTTTTTTCAGGGGAATGACCCCTGAAGGGGGGGCCTAATGACCCCCCCTCAAACACCCTTGTACACTTGATGCAACGTAACAAACACTAGAGCTATTCGTGCAAAGAATATAACACATACCCAATAGTTTTAGCTCATTTGAATATCCAGTTAGAGCGCAAGTCTTGTGGAGAGTTGCAGTTGTAGTTGCAACTGCAACTGCAAGGAGGAATAAGGCCGTATGGTCATCTCTTGGTATTGGTATCTCTCTATCACTATCAAGTGATATTCTTGGTGATTCTCCTGGTGACATTTTGGGTGACATTCTTGGTGATATTCTTACTAAGTATGGCACAAGTTTGAGAGAGTAGTGCAACTAGAACTGCTACAATTGTGTATGGTACTTGTTTTATGGATACAAAGACTCTCTCTCTTGTGCGCTACCCTTGGATAAGGAGCACTCTACTTGTCTTGAGTTGTTGTTGCAGTTAGCAGCTAGGGTTTATCTGCTGGTTCTGAAGTAGGCTTGTTGGAATTATTCTAAGCAAAGGTTAGTTTGATCAGGGGTGGCATATGTAAATCCCTATGTTTGGGTGATAATGATGTGACATTGTCTATGCTTAAATGAGCATACACAAATTTAAACAATGGAAAATATCAAATAAGAAGTCATGTAGAACTTCTCACTCTTGAAATTTTCTAGTTGTCCAGAGACTTCATTAGATATGATTTTTTCCAATCAAAGATAAAATTTTCATGCACTGTGAAATGTAAAATATACATGTTCAACCAAGGAATGGTCATCATAGAATCCTAACCATTGATTCTAGTAAAAGTCCAAGCAATTTATCGATATGGGTCTTTCAAGGAAATAACCTGAATTCTGGATAAATATTGTGGCATTACTGCAAGGTCTTAAAAATATTATTGTAAAATCTCTATTCCATTATTTCTTCCCTTTAGAAAAGTTATAGTTTTGTTTCCTTTATACGTGAGTGTCGACTTTGGTAATTTCAATAAATTTTTGAAAACAGATGGTGCCAACGAGATAGGGGAACCATTATGTAATAGAATTGTCCTTCGATTTTGAACAAACTTGTCTACACACCAAGTGACTATCTCTTTGCAGTCAAAAGATTTAGGTACACACCCAACACGAGTTATTCCTGACATCCAGATTTTGTTGTTGTCTCTGTTTGGAAAATATGCATATACCAATAGGACCTCGACCAATGATAGTTGTGATATTATCGGGTGAACAAATTCAAAGTATCTCCATAGAACTGTTTCTTTCTCTCTACCATCTTAACCAGGTTAACAAACTTCTCTATAAAATTGTTTATAATATTGATAAGATCTTGCTTGATAATACTACTTAAGTTCTATTTTCTATGAAAGAATTAATGTGAAATACATGTTATTGCCTTGAGAAACATGACATTAATAACGAAGTTTTTGAAATTCAATTAGCACTTGATTCCATATAATTATCATTAAACACATCTTGAGAAATGTGAAAGAGTAGGGACACATCATGGCGGGGAGTCGTGTATGGAAGAAATATTTATACGAGCCTGCGAGTTTGCCAACCCATGAACCCGCCATAAATCATCAAATGGATAAGTGTTGATATTTTTCGGTCAGACTCACAAGGATGGATTACCATAGAAAACGAGTCCACGAGTTCTCTATAGAAGAAGAATAAAAGAAACAAAGTGTTGGAAGTTATGGGGATTGTGGAACTCTTAAGTGCAATTTAGTGGCAGCGAACTTGTGAAATATGAAAGGATTCATCCGCGAGTCCACGAACCTGCCAAGATATGGAAAAATGACTAAGTATGGTTTAATTTGTATACTACATAAAAGAAATGTGTGTTTTACATAACACAAAAATCTTGTGGAAAAACATATGGGACCGCGACAAAACAAGAAATTTTTTAAGTGTGCAAAAGTGAGAAAAAAAGGAACATATAAGGGTCAACAAGCCCTTACATGTACTTTATAACATTTACCATGAGAAATCAACTATCAAGACACATTTCCATAATTTTAGGAATCCCTTCCTATTTTCTAAGATTTCCTATTTTCTAGGAATTCCTTCCTCCCCTCCCGAATGGCATGGGAACTATATTACCTATTAAAATTTTATTCCCAATGCCTTGAAACTTTAATATATTATATGATTGATGAATTATTATAATAATTCTTTGTTTGGGAAGAGTGAGCATCATTTAAAATAAAAAAATAAAAGTAAAAGGGGGATTTTTTCAATATACCATTGGGAAAATTCACGAGGTTGTCGTCATGAACGATTATCTCATAACATGAATTACAACCTCCTTCCCCCGATGAAAACAACCATACAACACAATATATATATATATATATGTGTGTGTGTGTGTGTGTGTGTGTGTGTGTGTGTGGGACAAGGTGAATAATATAATATTATATCAATTTTAATTCATGGGAGTCTGAGCTGGGATGGATCACCGATGTTGTCGTCGATGAATTTACCAAAATTTACCACATTTACTCACCATAAACCCCGACGACGAACTCCCTTACCCTGATGACGACCCATGCACCATATATCTTGAAAAATGTGATAATATTGAAAAGCATGAGCCCATGGGTAATTAAATTATTTTAATATTTAATATATGGGAAGGGTACACATTGTCATAAATATTTTATATTCATTATACCCATACAAATTCATCATCTTCATGAATGAAGGGATCATCGGGTGAAGTGATATTCAATGATGTGGAGTGAAGCGATCGTTGTTGAAGATGTGGAGTGAAATGAGAGTTGAGGTGTGAGTACATCACTCATTGTGACAAAGAAGCCTGGGGGAACTGTGATATAACATGGGTTTTATATCCCTTTGGACTATGTCCATGTGGTGGTTGGGGGTAAAATTATTATTATTTATTTATTTTTAATATTTATTGTTTATTATTATTATTTTTTTAAGTAATTAATTAATTTCATTTATCAATTTTTTATTGATTACTAGTTTCTCATAGGCAAGAAGAGTACACAACCTGAATGGGCCTAATGGCTAAAAACATGTGTTTTCTCCCTGGAGGTCATAGGTTCATATCAATAGGGGGTAGTGTGTAATTTTAATATTTTTTATTTTACATTCATGAGGGTAATTAGTTTAGTTATATTTATTTTTCTTTGTAGATTAGGGGCAATTTTATTAACTTTGTTAATAATTGTAAATAATGTAGATTAATGTCAATGATTTTGTTATTTATTTATTATTATCTTCTCAATTTAAAAAAAGAGAAAATTAACTAAACTTATACTGCAAGCCACATGTCCCATGCACGCCCAGATTCTTATTCAACCTATCTCTAGAGGTTGAACCATTTAAATTGCTAATAATCGAACTCTCTTATGCATGTGAGATTCCTTTTTGCAGGTTGAATATCAACAAACACAATTCCCCCACAGACTTGATCAACGATTGCTGAGCGACGTTTTTTAAACAAGCATAACTTGAGCTACAGGTGTCGGAATTGGGTCCATGATACCTCGTTGGAAAGGTGTCAGATAGAGGAATGTGTTGTAAATATTTCTATTTTCAAATAACTAGTTCAGTGGTAGTTAAATGGATCTAGTTCGGTTTCATACTTTGTATTTTTAGCCCATCACTATTATGCATGATGCATGCATTCCTAAGAAAAAGCTCACTGCATGTTCTCTTTTCTCATTTATGGAATGCTCTGTACTATATTAGTGTGTATCACTCATTCATTGTATCACACATTTATCATATCATTGGAGTAGTGTGAATATATTTTCTCATTCTTCCATATGGAATCTCTCGTCCTTTTCTTGATAAAATTTGTTTGTATTTGCGTTAGCTAGGTCTCTTGTGCAAGTTTTCATGAAACATTGCCATGGTATCAGAGTTGAGCTGCTTGGAGAAAACTAGACACACTAGAGAAGAGGGAAATTAGAGTTTCGATGAGTGTAATCTGTGTTTATAACAGTGTCGAAGCCTTTCCCTATCGAAAAGTGAAACATTTGAAAGTTTTGCACCCTCTCCATGTCGAACAGTGTGACAGTCGCAGACACACTTATAAAATTGGAAATTTCTAGACAGTGTCGCAGCTATTTTTTCACAGTTTTTGAAAGTGTCGTAGTCTAGACTTGCATAGGGATGCGAAACTATCCTAAGTGTCACATTGTATCCTTCACATAGGGTGTGACAGTGTCTCAGGATTCCCATTGGCACAATGAGACACTCTTGAAAAAATATATTTCAGTGATTTCTCAAGCAACTGTTTCTGGGTTTTTCAGAACCAATAAGAGGGATGGATACAACACCAATTATTTAGTCAAATTTGGTGATAATCCTCACAATGTACAATTATTTTTAATGAAATCTAAAGGTCGAATTCCAAATCAAAAGGAAAGGATTGTACAATTTGATGATGGCGACATAAACAAAACCTACATCAAAGATTGAGAAGACCAGATGGGCAAACCCTAAGGATGAGGCCGCATGACTTCTTCTTGAGTTAATTTAAACTAATTTATGGTTTCATGTTGTCGCATGCAAGACTCCAAACAAGATCTAGACCACCTTGGAAGGTCTCTTTGGAAAGCAGGATGAGATGAGAGGTCATATGCTTGAGTTAGAGTTGAATACCTTGGATCCTATTTTTTTATTATAATATACATKATTTCCTTACCAAGTTTAGATMTTTGATATTGAGCTTGGAATATTGTGGCATTGATAAGTCTAAACAGGAGGACCAACTTATTCTAACAATCTTGGTCAAGCTAGGACCAAAATATGTTTTCTATGTCTCCACTTTCCATTTTGTCWGATATCTCTTGGGATCGAAGTGAAAGATGCCTACCATGRAAAACTCGTTGATTCTCTCACACATGAGTAGGAAAAACTCATTCAGATGGTCCTAATCAAGAATCCCAAAGCACATGAACTCACCATGCATGATGGAAAAGGATCATCCACACATAAAGGAAAGGGGAAACAAAAAGAAAAGGAGGGATATTCAAAACCATTCAAGGATTCTTTAGGTTCCAAAGAATCTTCAAATTCCAAATAGAAGAAGAAGAAGGGAAAGCAATGCACTTATTGCAATAAACCAAATCATTAAGAATCCACATGCATGAAGAAACAAATTGATCTTATGCCACAAGTACTTCAACATAACAACCTTGGAAACTTCATTCTTGAAGGATCCAATAAGAAGAAGGAAGAAGATCATGCTTCTAAGAAAGGTAATCATTATGATCTAGTTGCAATTAATTCCTCATTTGATTAATTTATTATAGAATTTGGTGCATCACATCATATGGTAGTGAAAGAGGAAGTCTTTAATTCTTTTAGTTCACGCTCAATACCCCCTATTCTCATGGGGGATGATACTCCAATAACAATGATATGAGAGGGAAGAGTGGAACTCCCTAATGGAAGTTTTGAGAATGTTTAACATGTTCCAAAGATTTCTATAAATCTTCTTTGAGTTTATCAAATCACTCAAATAGTTAAAAAGGTTGAATTTGCATCAGATTCAGTTTTTTTACCTGACATGCATGATAATTCCATTATTGCAAATGATGAGGTAGATCACAAATCAAGGTTGTATAAATTCACCGAGTTTGCTGACAATAACTCCTCTTTACTACTTATGCATGTTGATGATAATAATAGAGTATGGCATGAGAGATTTGGTAATTTAAACTTTAGGTACATGCAACGACTTTCCAAGAAAAGAATGGTCAAAGGATTTCCATAAATTCACTTTTTTGAAGGGGTTTGTGAATGATGCAATCTTGTCAAGCATCTTGAAGAAAAATTTGAAAAGGGGAAGGCAAAGAGAGCCTCCTCTTCCTTGGATCTTTTTCACACTGATCTCATGGGTCCATTTCCAAATTCGTCCATAAAAAAAGCAAGGTATGTCCATACATTCATTGATGATTACTCATGCTATACTTGGGATTATTTCTCAAACAAAAGGCTTAAGTTTTTGAGCATCTCAAAGAATTCAAATCTCTAGTAGAGACATAGCTTGGGAAAAAGATCAAGATCCTCCGTACAGATAATGGCAGGGAGTATATCAACAAAGATGTTTAAAATATTTGTCATGAGGTTGGTATCCAATTGAAACATACAGTTCCATACACTCCAAAATAGAAAGGAGTTGTTGAAAGGAAGACCAAATCTCTCAAGGAGATGACCCGTTGCATGTTGCATGCGAGGTCTCTTCCTTCCAAGCTTTGGTGATCCAGTGGATCAAAATATGCTAAAAAATAAAAGTGCTCATAATTTCTTCAAAACAGATCATGCGTAGGACTCATCCTCACGATCCCAACACAATTTGAATGGGTTCAAACAAACGTCATATGTGAGAGATATCACGTTCTGACCACTTTTCCAAAGATGCAAAATTTTGTTGACTGTACAATCCGTACAGTGTTGGCATGGTAGGGACGTACCATTGATGTGGCATATACATACTGTGGACATGGCAAGGTCATACTGGACACATGGACAGTGTCCATACTAACATGTGGTAGAGGATGACTTGGTAATGTGATGGACCAATCATGCTTCGACACATGGTGATGTTGGGGACCAATGGTATGGTGCCATGTGGCCCAGACATGGGATGCCATGTGGAACCCCTGCATTGTTTAAATGTTTGTAGTTCATGGGGGTCAAACCCACAACCTCCAGGAAAGGTGGAATAACCTGGCAGAGGCCAGGCTACTATCTCGCTCGCCATGTGGTGCTTACCCCATAATCTTGTAACTTACATTTAAAGTTGGTTAAGGTTTGGCTCGACCCTTACCACATGACCTTACCACGAGACTTAGCACACATTTTTTTCAATGGTTATCCCTTGATACAATTCCATACACCACATATGACCACAAAATGCAGGAAATGTTCCACGGATTTCTAGCAGGGGAGCGGGAAAATAGGTCAGTGCCTAGCCACATGGGGGCCACATGACCATGACCTCTGCCCTTAGAGGTGCTAATGGTGCTAACGGTTTGAAAATTTGCTTGATTTTTCAGGATGCACGTGGGTGATGAGTTTTTGGCACGAAAAACACACAAAGGCTAGGTTCAGTCATTCTGTGTACATTTTGGCGAGCAAATACAACAAAGAATTGGGAAAAACTTCCAGGGAGTGATTCCAACTCAGTTTTTGGTTAATCCAGGTGCGGGAAGAGCCCATTTAGGGATTTTTGGATGTTCTTGAGCCATTGAAGCCATCTATTTCTCATTCTGAGAATTGTAAAGCACTAATTTTGACACTTCGAGCATTAATGAAAATGATCCATTGGAAGCTGGACCAGGAGATGTAGCCCAAGAGAGGGGTAAAATCCTTTATCATTTTGTTGTGTTAATGTGTTTACTTTGATGGTTGCTTATGAATGTTTATGTTTCTCATGATTAATTAAAAAAACTCATTAAGTTTTATGTGTTTGTAACTAGATCCTATTACCCAAGCACATACAATTTCACTTGCAATTTTAAATACACTCAAGCCTTTTAATTTTCAGATCAAGTTGGTATCAAAGCATCGGTTTTTGAAGGTTTGATTGTTTGCAAGTGTTTTTTTTTTT
>SNQJ01S0100648.1:12864-30836 GCA_010110895.2 Picea sitchensis | reverse complement strand
TAGACACACCCCTAGTATATATAATCTTAATAAGTCTCTTATTGAATGCATAATGTTTTATTTATTGCTCTAGCTTCAATGAATTAGGTAGCATGTATAATATGGTTATCATTTCGAGGGAGAGTGTTTGATTGTAGAGGAAATTGATATTACTATTTTTGTGGAAGGTTGGGGTGGGTTGGAACAAATTAGAAAAACAAAATTTAAAATCGATATGTTATGAGATTTGATGTGGTGGTAAATCTAGTGTTAATGAAATTGGTAGCAAAGAGTAGTAGGCATTAACCTAGGGTCATGTTGGTAGGTTTATCATTAGTGTTAGGTTCTTGTTAGTTTTTATTTATTGATTTCATGCATTGTGCCCAAAACAATTTGGCCCTTTTTGGCTATTGTGTCCTTGAGCTATGTAGGTTTTGCATGCATTGTTGGTTTCAATTGTTCTTTATTTTTGTAGGTTTTGCATGTATTTCTTGTTTTGGTTGCTCTTCGTTGTCTATTTTATGGTTGCGGGAGTCGATGTGGTGCCTTCTAGTTGTGGTGCTTGTGAGGGTGGTGGTTTTGTTAGTGTTCTCAGGTTCCAATGAGTTGTTGTTTCCAGAGATTGTATCTAGAATGGTCGAGATCTTCACACTAGTTTCTTGTATGGATCTTTGTGTGATGGTATAATGATTCCCAATAGTCTTAGTGAGTTGCTTAGAGAATTTCTTAGTGTATCACAATTTATTCTTGTTTAAAATCACGTAGTTTTGATGGCATTCATAACCACAATGGCCATGAACCTCAAACCTTTCATCCATTGAGTTTAATGACATCCCAAGAACAAAGAAGCATGAAAATACACTCTCTAAAATGTCACATCAATTCTTCAACTCGAGTTACCTGTACATGCACATTCTTACAATGATGGCCGAGTGTTGATGCATCTGAATTAAACTATAATCGAGCCAACAATTCATTATGTGTGATTATGATATCATGCTTGAGTCTTCTGTCAAACCATGGATTGATTGTAGCAGTCTAGAGACTCAATCTGTCCATCCTATTACCCAATTGAGATCAAAGGTTGTAATAACATTGTTGTTGCATCTGTACAACTTAGTTGTTATTTCCAAATCCTTAAATTTAGTAGATCATTCCTTCTTCATCACACTGAGATTTTCCTTGGCAATTTTCTCTTTCCTCAAAGCTATTATCTTCCTCTTTGAACGCATTTTAATTACTAGGGTGGTTTTTCTCATTTCTTGGGCCAAATTCCTTATTGTTGGGACGAATTAGCATTTGTTGTGTTGATTTCATCTCACCTTGGGTTGATTCAATTAGTCTTAGTGTATTTCTCTTTGTTGGGCCAATTCCTTACCTGTGCAACTTAATCCTCACTTGCCTTGTAACGTTCCTAGCGACCCAGGTTGGGCCATGTCACACAAATCTCTCCCAATTACATCTTTGATACGATATTGCAACTGGAATAATTCTGCAATTCCTCAGATTAATGTGGATAACAACATCTATATATACAAATAAAACATATATAGAAAAAACCATAAGAATAATTGAATAAATATTAACATAACACATAAATTAACACACAATAAACAATTATCTTTAGTAAAAATAACACCAATGGCGTGCAGCACTTCCACATTCCTCCCAGCCTTAGACCATACCGCTCATAAACTCTCAACAGTGGGTCACCCCTAAGATGGGGCTAAATTCCACCTGGGTAAAGGATTTCTAAGTAGGCTAAGGTCTCTTTAACATCATACAAACTCAGACATAGGTGCCAACTCAAACTAAAAGCCTAAAATCCCTCATTCCCCACATGTCTGTCCTAGCCTAGGAAGTGTGCCCCTTCTCTTCTCAACAATCCTTTGGTTGCCCCACTTCCCTTCTGGGGCTTCAACAATAGGTCGAACATGAAGTCTCGGAGCCTTGTAGCTATAGTTTGGCACCTTGGGAAATCAATTCCCAACAGTTCTCTCACCTATAGAGAATGCTCATGGGCCCGACAATCTACTTCTTCAATGCCATATGAGCCTCACAACCCGCTTCTTCAATGTCCTACGGGCATGACAACCTACCTCTTTAGTCCAACTGCAAATATAGCCAAGGTATTGGTACATGTATAGGTACTAGTAGCATAAAGGTACATATGACAATAGCACAGAGGTAGTGAGGTGAAAATGATAATGGGAAGATGCTCAAAGGAACTAAACTTCCTAAATTATATTTTCATGTTCCCAACTTGACACTTGTCATGTTGGGAATTATCTTGGTTCCACATGGATTCTCTCACAAGGTGATATGTTCCTCAACATAAGGACTTAGGATATATTTAAATATCCATACTTTATACTTTATACATTTTTGGGAATATTAATAAAATATTCCTTTGGGATTAAGCCCCCTAGATTAGCCCCTTTTCCCCAGACTCTTATCCCCCCTTTCCCATTCTGGTGGAGTTTATCCCCCCATAACCTTTTACATGGTTGATCTACAATAGTGATGTGTTTTCATTAACACTGAGTGTGATTTCATTTTACAAAAATAATCTCACTGGCCTTTCAACTTCTAGCTCACCATCCTAATAACCATACATGCACTCTAGCCCCAAAGTATCTTGATTCATCATACTAAATGTAGAATTACATTTATGTTTACAATGGAGTTCAGCCTAGGGGTATTACATTCTCCTCCCCCTTATTTATGCACTATCCTCAATGCAGTAGATACAGATATACAGTAAAAAACTCAAAAGTCCTCAAACAAATGTAGATACTCTATCCTCATAGAATCCTCATGCTCCCAAGTGGCATCCTTGGGACTGTACCAGGTCCATTGGACCTTTATCATTCTTATTTCTTGATTCTGGAGCATCTTGAATTTTCGATTGAATATGCATACTAGTTGAACTCTAAAGTCTCATTCTTTCTCCACCTAAATCATATTCTAGTCAATGACATGATTATCATCTGGTACATACTTTTTAAGAAATGACACATGGAATACATTATAAATACACATTGATGCAGGTAAGAAAAGTATGTATGTTACAGGGCCAATCCTCTCTAGGATTTCAAACAATCCACAATAATGAGCTACTAGTTTTGAACATTTTCCCAACTTTAGGAAACTTCTCTTCGCCTTTACTTTTAAAAACATATGGTCACCCACTTTTAACTCTCTGTGAGTTTTTCCCTTATCAACATAATTTTTCTGCCTTTCCTAGGTAGTCTTTAAATTGTATTTTATTCTCACCATCCGCTCTTCCATTTCCCCAAGTAGATTTGGTCCAACCATTGTTATGTCTATTGAGTTTTCCCAACACATTTTCTACAATATAGTGCCTCAAATGGGCTCATCTTTAAAGATGTTTTATACCCATTGTTATAAGAAAACTCCACCAAATGTAAATACTCCTCCCATTTGGATGGTTTATCCATCACATACTTCCTTAACATATCTTCAATCACTTGATTCACCTTCTCTGGTTTCCCATCTGAATTTGGATGATAGGTTGTGATAAAGTTTATTATTGGTCCCAAATCCTTTGAATAATCCTTTCCAAAAATTTGATGTAAATTTTGGATCTCTGTTAGAAAGAATTGTCTTGGGTATACCATGTAGCCGATCAATTTCTCTTATATAAATATCAACAATGTTGGCTACCTTCTGAGTGAGATTTACTGGAATAAAGTGGGTATATTTAGTAAGCTTATCCACCACCACCATTCCTCCTCTGTATTAAAATGTAGAAACTTGGGCTAATCTTACTAGTCCTTAATACACAAAATGTAAAATGTTTGGTGATAGATTTGTAAAAATATTCAAACTTATAAGGATATTATATAGTTTCTATAAAATTTTGGCGATTTTTAAGGTAAAATAATTTTATTCTATGGAATTTATGCGAATCATTTTTAGAAAAAATGGAAATTGGCGGATTATTTTTTGGGAAAACCCATGGAAAATTAGACCATTTATGAAATTTATCCCCTAAAATCATTTATGTCCATCGTTGATTCTCTCTGAGATGTATTCAAAATAGGAGTGAGGATGATGATGTCATGAAATATGTGGTATTCCAACAAGGCAACTAGAGTGTTCTTAGGACAACTGGTGTTATTTGCTGATTCGTTGACACGAGTCTGGAGAGGATAAGAGAGGATAATCATTGATCCCATCAGATATTTGACGAGGATATCTAGACCATTATATCTAGACGTGTCATCGTTGGAAGTGTGGGAGGTTGGTATGGTCACGTTCAACCAAGAAATGTTGACGACGATGAAGTAATTGTCGATGACTCTCGGATTTGGGGCTAACGATGACCATTGATCGATGAAAGGAAGAGGTGGAATCTCCACCGTAGATATCGTGGGTCACATTCGCACACCATGTAAACTTTGGGAGTTGGGCATTAACCTCCACATAAAATGGCATCGCTGACATGATTTGAAATGTCGAGATCAATGGATGTGAGGCGTAGGATCTAGATAAGATGCACTTTGGTGCATCATCGTCGGAAGTATTGGGAAAGTGAGAGTGAGCCACAAGATAAGAAATATCGATGACGATAAGAAGTGGGCCAAAGGATTGGCCCATGAATCTAATGTTCCACTGCCACACTAGTTGGAATAAGTAAGAAGTGGCCACATGGATACCTTGTAGCATTGAGTTCGTGGTTGACCAATGAAGGCCCGAGAACTTTGAGAGGCTATAACTTTTGATCATGAGATCTTAATTGAGCATGGTTAAATTTGTTGGAAATTTCTCGATGAGTAGGAGATGATGGTATGATCGACAAGAGGTTTTGTGATAGTTGAGGAAAGAAAAATTTTAGTACCCCATTCCTTAGAAGGAATTTAAGGGATTGGGTGTGTTACAAAGTTGTATCGGAGCCAGGTTCAAACACGAGGCCTAGATGGGTCAAAGATTAGTCACATGACTTGTATAAAAGTTCCAAGATGAGCATGTTAGAAAGATTTTCCCTGCGTTAAAGGCTTAATTATTATTTGCACTAACTTCTTGAGAAGAAGGAATACATGTTGAAATTTTGTTTTAGAATTTCCTACAACAGAAAAGTTGCTTGTTGATCTACAACAAAAGAATTATAAAGTTTTCCTTGCTGCAATGATAAATACCCCCACATGAGTGGGAATATACTGATGGGAAATGATGGAAATATTTCAAAAAGAGGGGGATAAATGATAGAGATTTGTTGTAAGGTCGTATGAGTCCAATAATGGATGAGCTGATTTTGTGTATTTAAGTGTAATGTTGTCTATCTATTTGGGCAGGCATAACCTCTTGCATTTGTGAATAACTGAAATGGTATAATCCTATTAAGGGATTCTTAAGATCAAAGAGAAAATGAACAAGTGATTGTAATGATTCCTCTAAGCATGGGCAATGGGAGCTTCTGGCATTTATGATAGTTGTTTACATGAGGGATTAGATCCTTATGGAATAATCTCTTGTGGATCAAGGAATTTAGTATGGAATCAATAGAATCCTTGGAAATATTAATTATTTCTTGAATAAAAGACTAAACCATGTATGTGTAATTCCTCACGATCATAGAACTGATGAAATTTTGTAAGGTCAGTTTACTTGACCTCTAAGGGATGGAAATATGTAGCTAAGATAATCTAGTTAAGAGAAAGTAAAGAAATAATCATTTTTGGACTATTGCTAATCCTCAAAGGAGGTAGAGTGATATGGGAATATGAGAAAATTTATAAGATCATAGTTGTATTAAGAAATGTATATTCCTATTAACCTAAAGGCATGTCTATGCATGTGAATGCAAGAGAAGACAACTGGAATATAGATGCACAGTAGGCATGAGTAAAATGATTGATGCACAAGTATATGTTGTAATGCATACGATAATGAGTAAGCATGTATGTAGCATGCAAATAGACCTAGTACAAAATGTGATGGGTTGTAAAGTATTTTCTACTAATGGGAAATTTAATTAAGGACATATTGATATCAGTAGGGAAGTTAGCAAAATAAATAAAAATTCTGACAATGATGTTTGCATATAATCCTATGAGATTAAAAGTTGTAATATATAAATGAAGGAGTTGATCCATAATATGGTTAAGGGAGTGATTAGACATTCCCAAGAGACCGCTAGATCAGAAAAAATCTAAATAAGAATGATAGCCATATAGTACGACTTAATGTACTCAAGTAATAGTGGGAGGGAATTAGGTAAGGGTTCCATTCATAAATTTATGTTGACCAAGAAAGAATAGGAATGAAAAGAGACTGGGAGTGGTTATCTTGTTTCCTTGGGTAATGTTGCAACTACCCCTCTAAATTATGATTTATGGAATACTTTTGTAATAGGAAAGGGAAAGAGTGGCCCTTGCTGGATGTTTTGATGAAGAGATGGAAACATCATTATGTATTGTGACTGAGAGGTGGGGCATGTGATTGAATGTAATCTCTCACTAAAAGAACACTAATGGAAAGGTTAAAATATTAATGTGTATGGATGACATAGAAAAAGGTGCAATCAGTAAACATGCATGCTGACAATCGATATGTGTATATAGGTATATGATTGAGTGCATGGGTTTAAAGGTTTTCTAGTATGAAAATTGATATTAAGACAAAATAAATATAAATATGATTGATATAAGAATGTGCAATCAATTCCCCTGTGTGGTGTAAAAACACACACACACATATGAATATATTCTTAAAGGCATGGAACAACTACCTAATTAAATGAACCATGAGGTAAGGATTGTACTTACCTAGATTGTATAATGCTATAAATACATGGATAACCCTATTTTGAGAGGTATGGTTGCCTTAGTTGAATGAAAACTTGAAGTGGGTTATTGTAAATGTGTTGAACCTACACAGAATAGATCTAGCTAGGAATTGACATACATAGTTGCAGATAAAATATGAGAAAATAGAAGCAAGAGAGAAAGAATGGAAGAATTCTCATTAACCAAATGAATGAATGATAAATTACACATGATATACTTTTTATAACTCAACTATTGTGCACTAGAGGAGAAGCCAATGTGCCACAATGGTGGTCTAGAGTGATATGGACACACACCAATAGTTATAGGAGTAAACTGCCACCTATTCTAGTCTCTCAGGTAGTTACATGAGTGAAATACCACCTAGTCTGAGTTAACTAGTCTCTCAGTCTTCAGTTAACTGACTAAAACAAAGTGAAGTGAGGAGGATATCATGGAATCATGAGTAATGCACAAGTCTGGTGATGATTCCAAGGACAATTCACATTAGTTGGTGATGATCCCAATGTTGCATGGTGATAATCTCAATGTGGCATATAGACTCCACTCAACTGATCAAACTGAAGTGTGAACTAAAGAGAATATTCTCCCTAAACTATAGGATACTAGATAATTACTCATAAACATAGGTAAAAACTTAGGAAAAATAAATCCTAGGTGTGTGTGAAGTACTGCAACACCCCCCCTGAACATCACTATGGTGAAAATAAAGAATGGGTCCTAGCAACGAGGCCATGTTAGGTACTGAAATACAAAAGATGCACTGAAATAAAAGAGGAAAGAGGGAAAACGATACACTCAAATAAAAGAGGAAAGAGGAAAACATAATGGGAAACCCCCGTGAAAGCAGCCAATGTGCTGTAAAAAGAAGAACTCATTGCTAGAAATCCATGTCCTTCACTCTAAGATCTATCTAAGACGACTGCGCAAAGAATGGAACTTCTGCTTAGTGAAGGTATTGATGAATATGTCTGCAGTCTATTATACTGAAGGACAATTGTAGGTCTATGATCCCCTCATGTACTAAGTCCTGGATGTAGTTCATGTGGATCTCGATGTGCTTCGTCCGTTGCCTCTGAACTGGATCTCTGTAGAACTTCAGAGTGCTCTGGTTATTACACCAGATGACGATCGATAGATGAAACTAAATTCCCAACTCAGTGAGAAACTTTTGTAGCCACATAGCCTGGATGGTTATGTTAAATACCCCTATGTACTCTACCTCAGATGAAGATAGAGCAATAGCAACCTTCTTCTTGCTCAACCAACAGATAGGCATGAAACCAAGACTAAGTGAGTAACCAGATGTGGATTTGTGATCAATGTTATCACCAACCTAGTAAGAATCAGTGAACCTGATGAGGTCCAATGTAGATTTTGTTGCATAGTGAATCCCAAAGGTGATGGTTCCCTATACGTATTGACGGATACACTTTGCAACCTTCCAATGTAGCTCATGTGACTCCTGCATGAACCTGGAGACTTCTCCAACTACATAGGAGAGGTATGGTCTGGAGTGTGTGAGATACAAAAATATCCCCATTAGTTTTCTATGTTAGCACAAGATTGGTTTATGCCTCAGCGTTGCATAAATCCTTCATTATTCATTTTGGCAAATGAATACAATTGTTATGGGATATTTTATTTATTTTGGGGAAAATTGAAATTATATTGTGTTATGCCCAATATCCAAGTTCAAGTGTCAAAAGAACTCATGGATTTGTGCTACCCAATCGCACGCAGACACACAGGTAGGCGCTACCTAAATCCTCTCCCTAAATTCTGGCAGAAAACGAATTGTGCAGAGTTATTTTACCAGTTTTGAGTCACTAACTTTAAACTTAGATTGTGAACAATTGCGAAGGTATTTTTTAAAACTAGAGGAGGTTTTTTTTTCATAACATTCCAAATAACAAAATCCTCTCTCAGTTTTTCAAAATGTGTTATGTTTTAAGATATATTAGACATAGAAGTGGCGCTACCGAATTTGCATAACGACGCTACCTAATTTCTTGTAGCGGTCACGGTTTTGGTATTTACCTTGTTGGGAGGTTGACACCTGTCAAGGAGGATTCAAATGAATTCTCAAGGATCAATTAGATTTCAAGGGAAACCTGCAACTAATATTTAGTTCCATCAAAGGCCTCATGCATGAGGTGGAAACAATTTATTAATGACTTCCAACAAATTCCTGAAAATTAGCAGTTTGTTGGATTTTTGTCTCTTTGATTGTTGCCACCTATCTCCAAGGCTTAGAATCTAATGGAGGATATGGGATTCAACCTCATAATTTTATTTGGATGATATTTTCTACTTAAGGAAGGATATCTCTATTGGAGAGGGGGACTCATGAGCCAAGAGAGGCTAGAGAGAGTAGGAGTAGGCCGTTTTTCTATGTGTATTCATTTGTAAGCCTATGGGAATTTTATGATTATAAGCATTACTGCTATTGGAGACTCATGAGAGATGTTATTTCAGATTGTAACTCTTATGTTTATATTTATTATTATTTGAATATATTTCATATTTGAGGATCAAAGGTTGTCAATGATTTATGGATGCCTAAGCAACATAGGATTTGTTGTATTTTTCCCATCAGTCATTGTTTATATTAAAGTATTTGTTGATTCATTAAATTGAGAGGATTTGTGTTTAGTGAAAATTCTACCTTATGTTTTCCTTCTTCATTCTTCCACTTATCATCATATAATCTTGTTTTCTATTGAGAATCGTTTATGCCTTCGATGAGTAGGATGTTTGTGACTCCATTGCCCATTGGTGTAGCCTACTGATATACAGTTTGCATCCCTCTCTCTTTATTTATCCATCTTTCTGATCCACCTATTCAAAACCAAAATTATCTTTTACATTCTGATGGGTGTTGAGCTTACACTTTAGGAGTCAAAGTGTGACTTTCAGTGCTAACATAATTGGCGTCATTGTTGGGCATGGATTTGAGTTGATTGAAAAGCTCCCTGGGAAGAACGACACTGCACAACTCAATATTTAGATGGTGACTAAAGTTGGACACCTTCAAGACTACACATTCACTATGGCAACTCCATTGTTCAGAATTTGTTGGTGACTCCACTGGGGATGAGACAAATTAAATAGAAATGAAGGCTATCCTGGCTGGGAGGTTTGCCCCACTCAATTTATCAGTCATATATGGTTATCCACATCCTATGCCTCAAATTGATTAATGGAAAGATCTTCTGCCCAGATTTTATGAAGGTGAGGATGACAACCCTTTTGAGAATGTTCATGAATTTCATGCTTTGATGCAACATCTTGACATCCATCATGAATATATATTGATGAAAATGTTCATGTATTCATTGGAAGGAGATGCGAGGCAATGGTATAGAACACTCCTTTCTTCTAGTGTTTCCTCTTTGAAGGACTTTCATGATTTTTTTTATTCTCATTGCAAGATAATTTATCCAGCTGAAAGACTTTTTGAGAATTGTTGTGAGGGGTATGCATCATATATTCAGGATTCAACAAGTGATTCCTCTAGCAGTGATGATGAAGGGGATGATTGTAGAGTGTAGGACTTAGATGATGAGTTTCATAATTATTTTCCTAAATTTGAAGAACAAATGCATCATTCATGTCAAAATCTAGGTCCCCAAGAGAAAGATCAATATGAACAATCCATCATTTCCCTTTCTCCTCCTTTTCTCGATTCTTTAAGTCAAGAGGTCATCTTAGGTTCAGATTTATTTCATCATGAGAATAGTGTTGTAGCTTGTCATGAGATTACCAGTTGTTTTTGTAATCCCTCCTATTGTTAATGAACCAATGTGCCATGATTTGCCAAGTCTTGATGACTATGAGGATGTTTTCACTGAACAACCAGTTGTCCCAACTATTGTACTAATCCCCTCAACCATTAATAGTCAAATGGTCATTGATTCACCTTTGTATTATGATTATGAAGATGATTTCCATGAACAGACTATTGAATACCTTATATCAGATAAGTACCCTTCACATCAAAGAAACAATAGCATGTTTCAACCCTCATCTCATATTTTTGTTGCTAAAAAAGAAGAAAAAGATGATAATCTAATTTTAGAGTGTGAAAAACTGAGAAATTGGGACCATAAGCCAAGCTATGATGAATTTCCCTCACAATCAGAAGATAAGATAGAAGAATGTAGTTTCCCAAGCACTTCTAATTGTGATGAACTACCCTATCAACCCCCTATTCCTCTTGAAGACACAAGCTTAGTTTCATCAAGAAGCCAAGATCAAATTCCATGTGATCAGATGAGAAAGGTTGAAATTAAAGAAAGACAAGCATCACCAAGCATTTTTCCTAATACACCTCATGACCAGGAGTGGACCAAGTTCATATGCATTGAGGATGAATCAGAAAATCACCAAGCCATACAATAACCAAGAACAATGGAGGAAGGACCTAATGAAATACCTTTCCTTTTTACACAAAGCAATGTCACAGTGGCAAGTATTGATGATGTTTTTCAAGATCCATTTGTAGCCTGTCTACAAGAAGAAGGTGGGCCTAGGCTCATTTATTTCTTCAATGGAAAGTGTATTGCCAAATGTTTCTTTGACGTGCCTTCAAGTAAGAGTTATCTCTGGTGCTTAAGGAAGCACATTTCAAAGCTTCAAACAGTTTAAAAAATGATGAAATGGATTCATTGGTTGTTTCATGTAACTTGAATTCTTAATTTTCCAAATAATCAGAGTAGGTGTGTGTAATAAGCTTGCTAAACATGCATCATTTTCATCATTTTTGTCAGTTTCAATTTTCATTTGCATTTGGTTTTATTTGAATTTCACATATCAAAGCAGATTGCAGAGGTTAAAGGTTGGGAGAATCCATAGGATAAGACACTGAAACTACAATAGTTCTTAGAGCCTCATAGGGATGAATCTACCCCCCATGGAGCCTATGTTATCACAAGATTGGTTTATGCATCAACGTTGCATAAATCCTTCATTATTCATTTTGACAAATGAATACAATTGTTATGGGATATTTTATTTATTTTGGAGAAAATTGAAATTATATTGGGTTATTCCCAATCTCCAAGTTCATGCATCAAAAGAACTCAAGGATTTGTGCTACCCAATCACACGCAAACACACAGGTGAGCGCTACCTAAATTCTGGCAGAAAACGAATTGTCCAGAGTTATTTTACCAGTTTTGAGTCACTAACTTAAAACTTAGATTGTGAACAATTGAGAAGTTATTTTTGAAAACTGGAGGAGGTTTTTGTTCATAACATTCCAAATGAAAAAAACCTCTCTCATTGTTTCAAAATGTGTTATGGTTTGAGAGATATTAGACATATAATTGGTGCTACCTAATTTCCTGTAGCGGTCACGGTTTTGGTATTCTCCTTGTTGGGAGGTTTCCACCTATCAATAAGGATTAGAATTGATTATCAAGGATCAGTTAGATGTCAAGGGATACCTACACATAATATTTATCTCCATCAAAGGCCTCATGCATGAGGTGGAAATAATTTATTAATGACTTCCAACAAATTCCTGAAAATTAGCAGTTTGTTGAATTTTTGTCTCTTTGATTGTTGCCACCTATCTCCAAGGCTTAGAATACAATAGAGGATATGGTATTAAACCTCCTAAGGTTATTTGGATGCTATTTTATATTTAAGGAAGGATATCTCTATTGGAGAGGAGGATTCATGAGCCAAGAGAGGCTAGAGAGAGTAGGAGTAGGCAATTTTTTTATGTGTGTTCATTTGTAAGCCTGTGGGAATTTTATGATTGTAAACATTACTGCTATTGGAGACTCAGGAGAGATGTTATTTCAGATTGTAACTCTTATGTTTATATTTCTAGGTCTTCCTAGGCTTGCTTGTTTGTTCTTTTTCCCTTAAAAACATCATGCCTGTCAAAAAGGTTTTCTAGGGGAATACAACCCTTTGGCAAGGTATTGCTTTGCAGGTTAATGAATTCTAGATCCATAGAATTGGCCAGGAAAGCAACTTGTGAATCGGTAAACTCTTTACTATTCTCCATGAATCTAACAATTTGATCATCATCTTCAAATACCTGCCAATGTTCCAAATTGTCGGGAACATAAGGCCTAAAAAGAACTTCCATCTTGCATAGATCGTGAAAAGGTCCTTCACATGGTTATAAAGTAGAAGCAGAGACAACCAAAGCATCGGCCACATGGTTTTCTTCCTGAGGAATGACTTCAATTGACACTTTTCTGTAGGATTTTGAAAGGGTTTGAGCCACATCTCGATACTTTTTCAGCTTTTAATTTTTAGTGGCAAATCTCATCAAAACTTGTGACATAATGAGGTCTGAATCCCCCTTTACTTATAGGATTGTAACACCTTTGTCAATTGCTAAATTGAGACCTAGAATCAAGGCTTCATACTCGACGACATTGTCGGTGCAACAAAATTCCATTCTATATGAATGGTAAAAGACTTCACCTTAAGGGGTTGTTAAAACTACTCCAGTGCTTGATCCAAAGCTTGAGTGTGATCCATCGAATTCTAAGGTCCAGATTCCTTCGGTCTCTTCAACGGTATCCATATCTAGCTTCCCTTCTTGGATGAACCAATCATTAAGGCCACTATTAATGAACAAAAGTTGGTCACTTGGATCATTTGAGGTTTCAACTGGAGAGCCAATGAGAGGCTCATTGTAGATGGTAAAGAACCCCCCTTCAAGATGAGGGATGGTTTCTTTGGACTATTGTTCATGAATACTTCCATTCAAATGCTCTATGAGATCTTTGTGAATAATAACCACCAAATTATTTACAACATTGATGACGACTACATTTATCAAGAAAGAAGCACTAGGGCATGAGTTAAAGGCCACTTCGAGGTTGTTAATGATCCCTCTTCCAAACTTATCTTTGATATTCGTTTGTGAGGGGGTCAGACCTAATTGACACATAACTTCCTCTGTCATCATGTTGGTTGTGGCACCTGGGTGCAGGACACAGTTGTGGAGGAGACCGTCTTTGACTTGGAGAGTGACATAGAAAGGCGTGAGCTCTCGAACTTTGGAAACATGGTGCCCCACTTGGTGGATAAAAAGAGAGAAATCTTACAAAGGATATTGCTCAACATTTCCAGGGAGGACAACTTCAACTTCATCCTCATGATGGGTCCTTTTCAAAGGGGGTTCTTGGGAAGGGATGACACTTTCATGTGAAAGGCTCCATTTTCTCTTGGTCGGGGGAAGTTTGACTTGGAGGGTCCTTGAAGGTTCAAGTTGCATAACAATGTCATTACCCAAATCCCATAGTTCACAATTGTAATCTTCAAAATCAAGGTTCCTTTCAATGTGAAAGGCCAGGTCTTGTGCTTCCTCTAAAGTTATTGGTGACCGGTCCTTGACGTTGAATTGTAAGGTTCCTTCCAAGGAGGACAAGAAATGATCGATGATGGCTTGCTCTGAGGCCACCTTTGAACGAACCCTTTTAAGGAGAAGGTTGAACCTGTCACTGAAATATCTAACACTCTCACAGGGTCCTTTGCAAATGCTAAGGTATTGGGAAAAGGAGTCCTGTGAATGCTCATTATCACACCAGCTTATTTTAAGGGCTTTTTGTAGTTCTTCAGGGTTTTTTATGCTTTCTTTAGGGCACCCATGGATCCAGACTTTAGCATCCCCTACAAGGGATCTTTAAAAAAGACTCATGAAGACATTAGGGTGTTCCTAACCATCCAAATGAAAATCAAAACTATAACAGAACTGGGTCCAATGTGAGTTTCCAGGGATACATTTTCCTGAAAAAAATGGTAGCCAAGAATTAGTATCCCTGGGTAAGTCATGCAGCCCTCCTTGGATGTTACTAAAGTCGAAATAGTTGAAACTCTCTGAGTAAGACCATTTGTGAGGATCAAGATTAATTGAGGGTGCAGATCTTGTTAGAGTGATAGTGGACACAGTAGAGGGATTTGAGTATTGTTGCCCACTACGGGTCATCATTTGTGGAGTCACCAGATAATTTACTTGAAACTATCAAAGAAAAGGGGAAAAACACCATAGTGGAGTCGCCAAGTAAGCTTGTAAGAAAATTTCTCTGAGGCAAGGCTTACCGAAAAGGTTTGTCGTTTGAGAAATATTGACTCAGTGTTCCCTGGAAATGGTGCCAAAATGTTATCGCACAGTTTGTAGCTAGGTCAAAAGGCTAAAGGATAGAGACCAAAATGGCATAACAAGAACCTACCCCACCCAATGTCACCACAATGGGGAGGTTCTTTCTATTTAGGGAGGTTAGCCCAAGGGAGACGTCCCTAGTAACTTGGGGCTTTGAAGAGGCAAATATATAAAGGTTAAGGTCAATGTCCCTCCTCACAGGTTACCACCAAGGTCAGATAGTCTGGCTAATCACCCAATAAATGAAGTGTATGCCCAAATGAGAACACCTGCCCAGAACGAGACAATAGAAAAGAATATATGTAGGATTCAATTCAATGGGTTAGTACTTAATGTAACTATCTAACATCAATATGTAAGAAATGTAAAACAACAGATATTAATGAGATCAACGTTTATCAATATAGCAATGGAAAATTATCAATTCATCAATAATTATTGAGATGATGTAGCCAACAATGTATTTAACCAATATTTTACTCAATAAATGCTTTCAATCATCATCTAATTGCTTATCATTTAAAGGTGTTGCGTCAAGATGGAATAACCAAGTGTGACGTTAGCCTAGTTAGGGTTAGCTAGTTAGTTAGGGTTTCAAATTTAAAAGTTTTGAGAGGTTGTTTGAGTACTATCACTTCAATGTTGTGTGTCTAAGATCAATGCCTAGGGGTAGATGGAGTCAATTAAGGAGAGGATGCAATATTTGAAGGGATAAAGGCTAAGGACAAGAGGGAAGGGTTCTAGAGTGCTGCAATGGCAGGGCCCTAGAATCAAAACCCTAGGGGAACGAGGCTCACTCCGGTGTTTCTTAAGAAAGGCCTCATGCTCTTTCCTCCTTCCTTAGGTCAAACTTGGCAAAACGGCTAGCATAAAAGATAAGTTAAAACAAGAGGATGAGGTGAGGGAAAGTGTTGCAATGGCAAGGCTTTATCACCAAACCCTAGAATATGGATGGACCTAGGTGTAGATAACCTAGGCTTGGGATGTCACCTCCTTTCTAACCTTTAAAAACACAACTAGCACAAATGGAAAAAGTGAAAAGAGTGTAGCAAAGGCTAGGCTCTTTCTTCCTTCTTCAATGGCTGAATATTTCTTTCTAAGGGGACATGAAACAAGGACCTACTTGTGTGATTGTCACCTAGGGTTTTAAATTAGCAAATTTATAAGTAAATGTAAGAATATAAACCTACAACCATTAAATTAAGAAGTTTTGAAAGAAAAACACTTACATATCATGATGAAAAAGCATAAGCAAACACTAGTTGTAAACCTTCCTTCAAGAGAAATGCCAAAAATTCCAAGATAATCCTTCCATCAACAAGTGCGCCTCCTTTAAAAGACCAAATACCCAAGTAGGGCGCAAAAATCAGACCTCACAAGAGAGTGAGTTGTGTGTTATGTTCAAATGAAGGAAAAACATCCTCAATATATAGTGTATCATGACCTATAATTAAAATTAGGTCATTAAAAAATAGCCGACAAGGCTACAAACCAAAAATCATATTGTTTTCACATTAAATGTTTTCTAAAACCCTAAATGAGCCAAATATGAGACGTCAATCCCTCCCGAGGGAGACGTTAGGCCCTTTTGGGGCTAGTCCAGCATCTAGAAGTCAAACGTTGGCCCTTCCTGGGATCCTCCAAGATGCCACATGTGCTAGCCGTCCTGTCAAACTGCCACACGCTTAGGGTGACATCAAGGCCTCTTGGGTGATGTCCTGGTCATCAAAGGGAAACACTCAATCTAAAAAGGGTCAACCCCCTTGGGCTGGGCTCAGCCAAAGTGTCCTGGATGGAACGTCCTTCTTCTTCTCATGTGCAAGAGATCAACCAATCACTGCCTTGTCTCTACCCCTGATGGGGTCCTAGCAACCATCTGATGGGCTCTTCAGCCCCATGGAGGTCCGAGCTAATCATCTCCCCATGTGTACCGGTCCAACTGGTACCTGTCCATCGGGCATAGTCCTACACATCAAAAACTTCGCCCTCCATGGGCTCATTAGTCACAAGGATCATAGCAATGTCAATCACATTTCATCATTAATTTTATCAAATACATGCATAAAACCCATGATATATCAATCAATATCTCAAAGACATTACAATGACCTACAATACAAAGCCGAAGAAAAGACAAAACACCCTATTGGGCTAGCATCCATAAGAAAAGGAAAGTCTCCAGAGGGTACCATCCAAGCCATGTAAAACAAGGTGATGTGGTCAAGGGGATGTCCAGACATATGAGTAGAGTGAAAGACAAGGATTCATGATATTATCTGTGGGTGCCTTTGTAGAAGGTGAGTTGTACCCGTCATAGATGCAATTCTTTCCAAGCCCTTTATTGCCTTTATTATTTTCTTTTCTTTATTTTCTTTCTTCTTTTTTATTTCAAGGACTAACTATAGGACATTGCCTTCGAATTGTGACCAGAGATGACAGTGTTACCCACAATAACTTTAACAGAGATGATAAGGTTGGCTCGTGATGAGACCCCCTTTCCCTTGGCCATGCAACCAAAGGTCATTGCCCTGGCCTAGTAACCATATAACAACAATGTCATACTGCTAGGTACCCATGAACATGATAGGTTGGCTCATGATGAGACCCCCTATCCTCTTAGCTAGGTCTTGTTTTTGTTATTTTTCTTCGGGTCCCTCTTATTTCTTGCAGAGAGGATTTTTATTGCCTTCTCAGGGATCCTTGGGCAAGGCATCTCTAGGTTTCATTTTTTATGGCTTTTATCTCTTACCAACTTCTTTTACCTTATGGGACTTTAGCCCCTTCTTCCCACGAGATAAGGTGCATCCCCACAAACAGATTATCCTAATGCCCGGAATAGGGGAATGGGATAGATGAGTGGGAGATAAGATGTAAAAGTGATGATATGATGTGAGCGGACGATGACTCTTCATAAATCCCCCTGGTGGAAAACCAAAACCTATGGGTACAGGCTTGCTAGGACACTCTGTTAATCCCCCCAACCATGGTCAAGCGGGTCAATGTAAGATCCAAGCAGTTGTCAGAAATAAAAGGAGTAAGATGCATAT
>SNQJ01S0100646.1:10865-41701 GCA_010110895.2 Picea sitchensis | reverse complement strand
GTGAACTGAAAGAGAATATTCTCCAGGTGGAATATTCTCTCCTAAAATATAGGAGACTGGATAATGACTAATAAACAAATAAAAACCTTAGGAAAAATAAATCCTAGGTGTGTGTGAAGTAACTCCAACAGTCTATTTGTTTAATGGAGTCTCCCTTGGGAAGACATGTTCTTTCCAGTTGTTCTTCATACTCTAGACAAGTATGCAGAGTGGAACCAAGATTGTCAATAGATTTGCTTCAAGCCTATGATGATAAGGGGAAGGTAGAGAATTCTAGTAATGCATAAAAGCAGCTTGGTTTTGGGGGAGAATAAGTTTGGGAATTTGATTATACAACTTGGTGAAACGTAGGTTGAAATACTTGATAGTCTCACCGTCCTTCTACGCAATTTAAATCATATCCAAAAATATATAAATATCCACATAATCCACATTATCCAAAACAAATCTTGTTATCCAAACTTTCTGCAGACCATTAACACTATATTTATCAACTCAAATCATAAAAACACATAAACTAAAATCCATACTTGCCACTCTGAGAGGCAATCTTTATTTTATCACTCTTGTCCCCCTTTGATTTCCAGGAAGTAGCCAGTGGTTGATTTGAACCTTGAGGTTGTATTTCACTAATTAAATGGGAACAATCATCCTTCAAATGCATACGGGAAGACACAGATTTTGAGGAATCATTTGATGGAGAAGAAGGGGAGGAAACTACTTTGCCTTTATCTTTCTCATGAGCATCAGTGTTTAGTCTTTTACTAGCATGTGAAGATTGAACATGTGAATCAACACAGGAAATATGGACATTAGGATTAACATGTGGTGGAAGAGGTAATGACATATTGGGCCATCCACGATGTTGAGATACAGTCAGGTTGACAATATCTTACCATCCATCATTTGCAGGGACTTCTGGTTGCAAGGACACATGAGGAGGAATGGGAATGCCATGGATGTTCTGAGGCTGGAAAGGGGTCTTTCTGGTTGAGGGTGTACTATTCCATGCTCAATCAAATTAAAGAACCCAACTTGGAAGTGTTGGTTCAGTTCTTTGGGATCAACATCAAAATGAATGGAAAATCTAGGCCTTCTAGGCCCTCTGTTCCAATTTCCCATGCCCCTGTTATTTCTTCCATGACTACCCCTACTGAAGAAACTCATCCTGTAGTAGTCGTTTGTGAGTAACTAAGCCCTTAATAAACCATACATGACATTCTACTTGCATGAATCAAAAATTGGCTCATAAATTGACACAAGATACATGCAATTCCATCCATAACAAACCATTTAACAATCACCAAGTGAACAGGGGGTGATAGGGTTCATGGGACATATGGAGGGAGTGTAATGAGTGAAAAGTGGTATAATGATAGGGGATTAATAGACGAATATTGTTCAGCAGTTAATTAAATAATTTAACTGTGTAATAAAATAGAAAATATAAGTTGTCAACCATTAATGTGTTATCTCTCTTGTCGTTGTTACACCGACCTTTTGAATTTATTTCACAAAACAGGGATGTCATAAATTAAATTGGGATTATGAGGGGAAGGTAATGAGCGAAAAGTGGTAAAATGACAGGGACATAATATGGATACAGTTCATATAAAAATAAATTAAAACAAAAAATCAATCATATCTTTGTTCAAGGCTCCAAAGTTCAACAGTGTTCACTTTTCAACATTAAAATTTCAACTGTTACTTCCTTTACAAATTGCTTGTTGGCTTCCAAACAATAATCCATATGCCCAGAAATATTCAATTACAGCAGCCTTTGTATCTTTATATAACAGTCGTAACAAATAACATTGCAATATATATGATAAACCACAATAACCCTTTTATCCATAAACATTCATAACTCCAATGCTAAATCCTTTTAAAATGAATAGGAATACGCACAGTGATTACAACTATTTATATCCAATACCTATTCTTTAAAGCCAATAGGAACATGCACAGTATTTACAACCACTTATGTCCATTATTTAAACATTGTTCAACGCAATTAAATTGGGCATTATAACTCTTTATTGAGCCCCAATCAATTCGCACACATGTGTCTTTTAAATACATTCAACATAACATTCAAATCAAATAACATGCAATGCTTCGAGCCCAGGCTTCACATAAACATTTAGGTACAGACTTCTTCCATAATTGTCAAATGAGGAACAGAACCAAATCATGCCCAATTAACCAAGCACGCATAGTGATCCATCAACCATTGACTGGAGTAAAATGATAACAATATCATCTTTAGGGTTTAAAAATAGAAAGTGGAGGGTAAGAATAGGTGGTTCGATCAAAGGATTAAGTCTTCGTAAAGCGCAAATAATTCATGCCTTTTCACAATTTACAACAGAACCATAACAAGTGATAATACTCTCGGTTGTGAGGGTTACCAAAACGACAGACTGTCAACTCCAACAGGAAAACGAAATGAAGCCAATCTCTTAAACAACACTGTAAAATGAGTGTTCAAGCACAAACCTGTGCCCGACCAAAAGAATGTATAATGCCTCCATTAAATTTTGGGTGATGTTAAACCCATCCTGTGCAATGATTTCATGGCAACGATTTCAGTGAGGGAAACATAATGATAGCTAACAGCTCAAGGTTTTCTCAAGACAAGGCAAAAAAACACTTTAATCTTTCAACAATTCATATTGCAACCCACAGGGTTGAAAACACTAGCCACAGAGACGAACATGGAGTGGGCAGCTTAGACACAAAGACTTGTTGTAATAATCCATAAATAGGATACAGACAAAGCCCAGATCTTTTGCAAGCCATGATACTCAATATCAACAGAGGTATCGGACTCAAAAACCCAAAACGTGGACGAGCATGCTTCACTTCCATTTAATCCAATAAACCCATGCAAAGATTACACATAGCAAGGAGAGTATCTATTGGGACTACAAGAACCATGCTTCTGAAGTAGTAAGGGAAATGTAGAGAGACGTCCAATTCATTCTTCCTTCTCTTATCTATGCAAGTGATTCGGCTCTAGTTAGTATTACTTTCTTTTAGATTCCTCTACTTAGAATATTTCAGATTATTACAAATATTCTTCACATTCACAGTCATTAATATTACACCATAATTAATCCATAAACTAAATATATTATACGAAGAAGAGAAACATAATTCATAAGCACACATAGACAATTAGATACCACAAGACTCAATATCCTCTCTGAACTCTCTTTGTATTCATCTATCTCTTTGCTAACCAATTATTACATTCATGACTCTGGCATAATATTTTCTAGCCCCCTAATCTCCCAACCCGTTACATATTTATACTTCAAAATCTAGGGCTTAAAACCCTAGTCTATTTATCCAAAAACTATCCCATTACAATGCATGGCCTACTCAATTAACTAGTTGTTCAAATGCTTCCTTATGCTTTTCTCTCTTCATGTTTCTTTTCTATTTCTTGAATGTTGTGTTGTCATCCTTCACTCACGCTTTATTCTCTTTCTCTCTTGTTTTATTCTTTTGTCTGTGTTGTATTCCTCTTGTGTGTTTTCTTCCTTCTTCTCACTTTCCTGTGGAATGTGTCTTAGTTGCGCACTTCTTTCCTTCCTCTACGCACTTTTATTATACTTAGGTTTTTCTCCCTACCTTGTATCCAAAACTGCCTATCCAACAGGCCCCCAACACTCACATGTGGCTCATATCGAGTCATTCCATCATGTTTCCTTTTCTTCCATGCCGAAATGAAGTGTTGAGAGGCATCCTTAGCGACCTCAACCTCTTTGACAATTGCGACCTCTATTGCTTCTATCTCCTCTATGGCCTGCGGGGTCAAGTCTGTGAGTTTTTTCTCTGTTTCCATTGCTACTTGTTTGACCTTACCTTGAATCGTGGCCAATTCTCCAATGATCCTTATTGTGTCTTCATGCCTTCGTCCTAGTCTTTGTTGAAGGATCTTTTGTTGGTCCCTCAGTATCTCCACTTCTACACATGCATGTCGCTGAGCCAAGATGGATGCCATACACTCTACTAGTGGCAATGTAGTCGCCTTTTCTATTGCCTCGTGTGCCTATTCTTACACTTATCTTAGCTTGGCCTATATGGCCTTCAATTTTGGGTCTCCTATGAGCTTTGTCCACACCTGCACACTCTCCTCGCAAATTTTGGCGCATTCATCTTCTACTTTTTTAATGTTGGCAAATGTTGTCATTTCCATCCTCACCCTACCTTCGCGCGCCTCTAGTAGTGTTTTGAGCATGCTCCTCCGTTGTAAATATTGGATCTGCACTTTGAAGCCTTTAATGACTTTGCCAATATTCAATAGTTTTTCCTCCATAGTGGCTTTTATTACCAAGGGAACTTCAGATACTTCCTTGTATAATTTCTAGACAGTTGCTTTTGTCTTTTGTACCATGGATTCAGCTTCGTCCTTCTCCTATAGTGCTTTCATGGCCTTTCCTCAGCGCCCTCGTTATTCTTCAGAACTTCCTCTATTCGGCCTTTAATCTCCTTATTTTGTTAAAGTTTTATATCATATTGTGCTTGCACTTGGGCTCTTTCACCCCTTATTCTTTCCAAGTCTTGGTTCACTACGTCTCCTCTATTCTTTATTTCTTGCACCAATTTTTCTTGCAAGTCTTGTAATATTTGTATGGGCAGTTTTGATATGTCTATATGAAGTTGTCCCAATGCCTTTATTTTCTCATTAAATTGTCCCCCTGGAAACTCTAGCGCATATGCTTCAATCTGTAAGGTTCTATGTTCCCATGTTAGTTGTATGAGAGTTGGTTGTGCGCTTTCAGCTTCTGCTCTTGGTGTTTTGGACGGTACTCCCTCTGATCGGTGTTCTTTCATGATGCGTGTTGTTTTTAGTATTTGTTGAAGTATTCCCAGCTGGTCCTACACCTTCTTTTGTTGTTCCTCTTGCTTCTTTGTTGCTTCCTCCCAAATTTCCTCTATGGTATCCCTTATCTAGTAACCAATCCTATCCATAACATCATTGGTTAAAATATGGAATGGGGTCTGCCTCTGCGCCTTAGCTTTCTTCTGCACCCCTCCTACCTGTTATGACCCCTTATTCTTCCTTTTGAATCTTGCTTCAGGGACTTTATATTGGCCAGGAAGATTGTCTGGGCCATTCATCTGATCTTGTTCTTCCTCAATTTTGTCCTTGTCTTCTTCCTCTTCTGATGGACCTGTATTTTCTATTGGGCTCTTCCACTCTTCCTCCCAGTCATTGATTATTAAGTTCATGTCTTCTGTTGTCAACCAATAACTGGTTGGCAACCATTTCCATGCAGGATCATTTTTATCTTGGACATACAAATGGTGCATGTCGGCTCTGAATCTTGCGATATCCTTATATGCGGCGACTACTTCCTCTGATATGCACGGTGTGGTCTCCATTATAGTAGTAACAAGATGCAAATAGGTATAAAAAGTGGCATTGGTGTTGTTTTTCCGCCTCTTGACTGTTGTGTGCCACAAGTTGGTAGACCTAGCAGCCAAAGGGCTGTGACCTGAAGTACGCATGTGTTGGTAATACGCAAGCTCTTGCCACCCAACCAGCGCAATGAGGATGACCAACCATGCGTAGTGAAATTTGGTGCCCTTCTCCTGGGCCTCCGTGCAATCTTGGAGAAACTGGTTGACTAACAATGTAGCCCAGTTCATCTGAACTCCTTCCTTGCATTTCTCTACTGTTGAAATTACTACAGTGGGTACTTCGTCTTTGTGACATTTGCGCAACGGTTTGCAGGCCAAAACCTGTGTGACAAACATAACATCCTTGTCATTGATGCTCTTGAAATCCAGACCCCTTTTTCCTCTGAATGTGTCAATTTTTTCTTTCATGGCCTCAAAGAGGGTTCACTCTCCCATTTTGTTGAACAATAATGTTGGGTCTTCTCCTTCTTTACACAAACCTGTGATACACACAATCAACTTAGTATCAATCAATATTGGGGGATTGATTCAGAGTGTCCCCTCATGAACGCAACTGAGTAAAACCTTTCCATAGGCATTAATTTCCTTACTTTGTCCGAAATGTGGAATTTGGAACAAGTTCAGTATCCCTGCTTTCTCAAAGCTCGACACCCATTCCTATGGATCTACCAGAATTTCTCTTGTGTGTGGGGTGGTCTTTGTGCATAAATGTTGATCCCTGCCAACTCAGGGAATTTTTGTGTGTATATGATATCATGGTCCATAAACTTCAGGTTGGAAATCTTCTCGAGCATGTCTTCATCGCTACTAACGTTGGTCATAACTGGTGTTATCGAAAATGGATACTTTGCATTCACTGGTACATTTATTGGTGGTGCGTCATCCTTCCTTGGGGGTAAATAGTCTCTATGAAAAATTGTTGGTGGCGCTGGATTCGAAGTTCTAGCTACCTCCTCGACCTCCACGTCTGCTACTAGTCGTTTCGGTTGTTTCTTCGTTGTGTCAGACAACCCTCCAACTCTCGGCGGTGTCATTCTCTTCTTGGATCCTGTACATATATGATGTGTGCTCCTTTAGTAGGTCAAACGCACAACAATCATTCTCTTTGTGTCCTACCGACTTGAAAAAATTGCAAAACAAGTTCTTTGGTGTACTCTAATATTTCTGTAGCAATGGACACTCAATGGGGTGATGGCCCCATTTCTTGCATATCTCGCAGTATCCCCCTCTGGTAGTGGATTCGGCGCTTTAGCTTCCAAATATTGCACAAATGTTGGTCATTCATCCCTGTGATGACCCTCCTTCCTGCACTTGGTACACTAGACTTGTTCTTATTTCTCCTTTCCTTTTGTAAGCTCGGCCAGCTGAATTGTCAATGCAACCAACTGTGTCTGAACTTGTGTCATTCCTCCAATATCTTCTATTGAAGATGCCTCTCGTTTCCTTGCAATTTCCAGATCCTCAGGTGTTATCAGACTAATCGATAAGTGCGGACATAAACAGATCTCTCTAACTTCCATAGGAAACTAGAACAAAACAAGACAAAATACATACTTCACCTTAAACTTCATTGTCATATAAACTAGTTTAGAGAGGTACAAGCAACATACCTTTTAAACGACGCTTGATCCTCACTAGTGTCATACTTGTAGCTCCTTCTTTGAGTTTTCAAAATGGTCAGCTTGTCTAAGAAGCACAAACCAACAAAGAGGGAAAACAAAGACATATATTTTCCAATGAATTCTATGTATAAGATCAAGGAATTATACAATAAAACTTAAGACACCTTTATACGGAAGAAATGTATTGCTCCATTATATTAAATGGAAAGTGGAGAATACAACCCATGCCTTGATGTTGCAAAGTCCCCTTTCAATGGATCTTTTCTCCAACACACACACTCTTTCTCCAATGCCTTTGATGAAGAAGATCCACAATCTGACTTAGAGAACTAAAGCAAAGCTCTCAAGCATAATCTGTAGTAGAACCCTTCATGCATATGCAAGTCTTAGCTCATTCAACCTTAGTCTTTTCCATGAGAGATCCATCTTTATATAGTGTGAAAGAGAGATGGATAAGGATATTAGGATGATCCCACTAAATTAGAGAAGCGAGTAAGATCCAAATCGATCGGAAGCCGCCTCATCTTCTAGAAGATTCCCTTCTACAACATTCATCAATTTTGACTTTTCCTTTTCTTAAGCATCGTCGCACCCTATGCACAAGCAGCATGTGAAGATGTCGTAGTCCATTTTTAGTGCAGAGTGCAATGATCAGGCATCATCGCACCCCATGCATATAGCAGGGTGTGACAACCTTCCTTGTTATACTTTTTGAAAGAGGAAAATCAAACCACTTTTCTCATGGAGAAAGTCTCTTTTAATATTTTCAGGGAACATGAACACATATTGTCAGTTGATCACTGAGGTGACCAAAATAATGTGTAAGAGAATTCCCCCCAAAGTATGAAGTTGGAACTTGTGACAGCTGAAATACTTTGTAGAAAGTGTGTGTCGAAAACAAGGAACGCATTGATCGGGAACCTGTAAACAATCAAGCATCTACATAATAATATATCATATTCTGAGGTAGGCATTCCCATGCTCAGACTACAAGTGACTCTAATCATAAGTTTCAAGTGAGTCATGGCCACTAAACGTACATTGTGGATCCATGTCATTATAATTCAGCATAGCCACCAGGAATACATTGTGGATGTATGCTATAAAAGAATTCAAATTCAGACATAGCCACGAGACATACACAACGGATCTATGTGTCAGTACAAACTTATGAATACTTCATTGCAACCTGGACCCAAAAGATGTGAAGGATTAGATCATGTCACTAAGAGGGGGGGTGAATCAGTGACACAACAATTATATCAATTTTTCATTTATTAGACATAATTTTAACACAGTATTTTATCGTGGAACCCAATTGGGAAAACCAAAAACTCTTTTCTATTAACTGCAAAATTGTTTTACATGTTACATAGAAGGAAGATGTACTTCTTCTTTGATCAGCACCGACTGATCAGGATGCACCCACACCCTGGTTTACCAACACCAACTGGTAGGAGGCTACGACCCCCTATTTAGTCAGCTACAACTGACAAGGAAGCACCAACTCCCTCTGCAGGTACCAACCTGCCCTTGCACCACCCAACCACCCTTAATACATAGATATTATCTTTTTCTTCTTGGAATATACTTCAGCTTTTGATCTTTTGTTCTGAACTGTAGAGAAATTTTCTTCTCAACACTCTTCCATGATTATATACTCTTCAAACAGTGTGAGTGTGACACAACTGTGTCCCATCATTTCGACCATCGCACCTCTTCGATTAATTAGTCTTAATTACTTTTTATTTATTTTACCATAAAGGTTTTTCATAAATTGATCACAGTGATGGATCAATTTAATCCTTTATACTCGATCTCGAATCTCTATTATTTTCATAGGGACCAATTTCTACGGAGGCGCTTCCTTCAAGCCTTTTCATATGACCGATCATTACAGAACCACAAGCTTACTGAATATAGTGACGTATAAATGTTTCATTTTAAAAACGCTTATATCATATTACCATCGATGGTAACTAGATGCTAAGAAAAATGAGTGCTTGAGTGCTTTATTAAATCAATGGTTACGATTCGATCTTCTGATGGGATGAACGGCTAACAAAATTTCAGCATTTTGACCTTCGGGTCTTCATGACTTCCAATATTTCAAAACTCCCGATTACGATATCGCCGAAACAATCGGACGGTTCAAATTTATTTCACAGAGACAGAGCAACGGTCCGCTTTAGACCTTACACTCATCCTTTCACTGCTAAATCCGACAGTTATCACTTAATCATGTGTTGAGATGGATGGTTGTCATAATTTCAGCACTTTTCCCTTCAGAGTGATCACCTGTTGTGTGAGTCATCAACAATGGAGACTGCTTGCTGTCAGTTAACATTTCCACTTACACTATCCTTCCACTGAGTAGATCGACGGTCAAGGATGCTCGCGAAGTGATTTCCAGATCGGACATCTCATGTCCACTTCGAGACTCCAACCTTCGGGATTTCAGGACTTGGGGCAAGTACTAATGGTATATCTCCCCACGCAAAACTCTCGGAGTGACGTAATTTGATTATGTCACTTGTTGACGTGTCACAAGCCAAATAGTTTCCACGTGTCACTCTGATTCATGATTTGCACGTACCAAAAATGTCGATTCATCTTGACACTTGTCTTTCTTTGACTGTGCCACGTGTCCTTACTGACATGGTATGCTGACTAATAGTTATGATCCAACGGTCCTTATATGTCCTCTAAATCCGATGGTCCTTATTCACTTCGGATTTCCGAGCTCCGCGTATTTCAAATCTCAAACTAACGGGGCGTAAGTTCCTCGCTTATTTATACCCGAAGTGAATTATGTTCATTGATCAAGTTCTTTAGATTAACGGTTTGATCTATTTTGCAATGCAACTCTTGTGGTTTTATCCTGTCCTTCCACTTTAACACGATCCGATGACTAACGAGTATCAAATTTAATCCGATGGTTGACGGGTATTCGGCTAATCCAAATCTCAACCTTTTAGCCCTGCTTATCCTATCCTTCCACATTTAGATGATCCGATGGTTGTTGAGATTATCGAAGCAGATCAACGGTCGACGATGATTACGGAACTACAATTTACAAGTGATTTAATTTTCCTTTCAATCTCCGCAATCCACCCCTATTGTAGATTTTGTGATTGTGCATCCGACAGTCATGATTTAATATGACTTAAACTGGTCGTTAGTTGGATCAACCGGAGTCTATATCATTGAAGCTATGTGATCTAACGATCTAGACAAATTGCGGGATTGTAACTAGCAAGTGGTTTAATTCTATTTTCTCACTCCCCACAATTCATCAATGTCGTTGATCAGGCGATTTTGCATCAATGGTCACGATTTGATCTAGTTTTCATTCGCACCATACCTACTTATTTTCAACGCGCCAATCTCTTCTGAGCTTTGATTTATGCGTTTTATAACCCTCCTGAGCTTTTATCATTGGATTTTTAATCCTATCGTGATCAACAATAGTCACAAATTTCTTCAGCTTTAAGGTGATGTTCTTTTATCGAATTTTTTTCTCCCTGAGATTGACCTCGCTGCTTTTCTTACTATGACTGTTGACATCAATGAAAACACTTGAATGACAATTCGTCCAACAATCTCCCCCTTTGTCATTGAGGGAAACACATCAACTTTATACACAATCTCCCTCTACAGTGATGCTTTTGTCCTTTGAAGTTACTATCCCCCTTTGGCATCAATGGCAAAGGGTTTCTTCTCTGATGATCTGTCTGTATAAATATTTCTTTGACCATTGGTAACACCTCCTGCAAACACACTTTTCCTGTCATAATTGAATGACTCCTTCGGACGTTGATTGTTATCTCCCCCTGAATAGGTGCCAACCGATGCATTATTTTCTTGAGAGATTTAGGTAGGAAGAGGGATTACTACCAATTTTTGCCTGAGGTATTCAAATGCATCTCTTCTTAAGGATTTTGTAAAAATATCTGCCACCTGTTTTTGTGTCGGAACATATTCCAATTTAATGTTTTTTTTTTTTTCAACCTGATCTCTTAGATAGTGATACTTTATGGGAATATGTTTCGATTTTGAGTGCTGGACAGGGTTCTTAGAGAGACTTATCGTGCTTGTATTATCACAGTGGATAATAGTGGGTTCTTCAAATACTATTTTGATGTCTTATAGAGTTTGTTTCATCCATTCCACTTGTGTGCAACATTATGCTGCTGCAATATACTATGCTTAAGTGCTAGACAGAGAAATTGAGGATTGTTTCTTGCTTATCCAAGAAACCAGTGATTCTCCCAAAAAGAATGCTCTTCCACTCGTAATTTTTCTATCATCTATACTTCCTGCCCAATCAACATCTGAATAGGCTTTTAATGTGAATAAGTCCTTACTCATTTTTTCATCATCTCTACCAAATATAATACCATCAACATACACTTCCACAATGATCATGTTATTACCATCAATTTTACAATAAAGATTGTTGTTTGTTGATCCCCTTTTTAGGCCCTGTTTTTGTAAGAAAGAATCTAGCCTTGCATACCATGCTCTAGGTGTTTGTTTTAGCCCATAGAGTGTTTTCTTTAGTTTACAGACATAGTCCCCTTTGTTGGTTAATTGGAACCCTTCTGGTTGCTCAATATAGACTTCATCTTCTAAATTTCCATTGAGAAATGTTGACTTGACATCCATTTGGTACACTTTAAATTTTCTATAGCTGGAGAAAGCTAAGAACATCCTAAATGCCTCTAATTTGGCCACAGGTGCAAATGTTTCTTCATAGTCTACTCATTCAACCTAAGCATACCCTTTACATACTAATCTGGCTTTGTTCCTGATTACTTGCCCATCTTCATTCATTTTATTTTTATATACCCATTTAGTTCTAATGAATTTTTTGTTTTTTGGTCTTGGAACTAGTTCCCAAGTTTGATTTTTTTTCAATTTGGTCCAATTCTTCATTAATAGCTTTGATCCAATTCTCATATTTACATGCCTATTTGATTGAGCTAGGTTGAATATGTGACAACAATGTTATTTATGTTTGATACAGTAGTTGTCTTCTTTTGTGCACTCCATCATTTATATCTCCAATAATCAGTTCTTCGGGATGATTCTTTTGAGTAATTATTGATGGTGTCTTTCTATCTCTTCTTGGGAATTCTTCTTTTATCTCTCCATATTGACTATCTTCTTCGCTTTCACTAGTATCCATATCATCTTCTTCCCTTTTTTTTCATTCTCTTCTACTTCTTCTAGTTGAGTGTCGAATGTCTCATCATCATCTTCATCTTCATTTTTAGGTATGGTCTCTTGATTTTTTATTCTTATCGTTTTTAGGTCATCCACCTTGACATCTGCACTCTCAACAATCTTATGTGATCTGAGATTGTAGCATCTGTATTCCTTTTTGTTTGAAGCATATCCAATAAAAATACCTTCATCAGATCTAGCATCAAATTTTCCAAGACTCTCTTCTAGTCTTTTGATATAGCATTTACTTCCAAAGACCTTGAAGTATTTTACTCATGGAGCTCTTCCAAACCATAGTTCATAAGGGGTCTTATCACTATTAACTATGAGCTGACCTCTATTCAATATGTATATTGTTGTACTTACAGCTTCCCTCCAATATCCATCTGACAATTTTGCTTCATTGAGCATAGTCCTTGCAGCCTCATCAACTATTCTATTCTTTCTCTAAGCAATCCTATTTTTTTGAGGTGTTCTGGCAACAAAGAATTGTTTTTTTATTCCATTAGTTTCACAAAATACATCAAACTCTTTTGAGGTGAATTCACCACCATTGTCTGATCTGAGACATTTGATTTTTGTCTCCTTTTCATTTTCAACAAGGGTTTTAAAGACTTTGAATTTGTTGAGTGCTTCTGATTTTTATTTGAGAAAACATATCCAACCCATTCTAGTAAAGTCATCAATGAACAACATAAAGTAAGACTCTCCTTGCAAACTCTTGGTTCTCGTAGGTCCACATAGGTCAGTGTGAACAAGCTCTAAAGGTTTAGAGGTTGTGTATTTTTTTGCCTTGAATCTTATTCTAGTTTGCTTCCCTAGTTGACAGTGTCTACACATAGTATTTGAGGGTTTTATGATTTTTGGCAAGTTTCTCACTGCACCAAGGTTGTTGACTTTCACAAGATTGTCAAAGTTAATATGCCCCAACCTTCTATGTCATAACCAACTTTCATCTACTGAATTTATATGACACTCCTCATTCAATTTTTCATCTAGTATATATACATTTTCAGGAGTTCTAGGAGCAGTACCAACTAATTTTCTTGTGTCTTCTCTCCTAATCTCACATTTTTGGGAATCAAAGATGCAGAAGTGCCCTTGATCACAGGTTTGACTGACACTTAATAAACTAGGCTTCATTTTATCGACAAGTAGTACATTTTTGGCTTTGTCTTTTCCCAAACTCACAGTGCCTTTCACAAGTATGTTACTTGAAGCATTCTCACCAAATGTAACTTTACATTTTTGTTTCTTTGAGTCTAAAAACTTGTCCTTGTTACCTGTCATATGTTTTGAGCACCCACTGTCAACATACCAGGGGTCCTTTTTATCTTGAGCTTTTAGGTCAATAAGACATCCATTTTTTGATGTTTTTTCTCTCCAAAGTTTCTTTCTCTCTAATAACCTTGGGTTGTTCTAAGACTTCCATTAATCTGCAATTAATGGACTTATGACCATGTTTATGACATCTGAAGCATTGTAAGTCCCCTTCTTGTAGAGGTGCAAAGGAGTTATAGTTTCTTCTTTTAACTCGATTTTCTGCTTGTTTATCCTTAAGGATATAGTTCTTAACCTTTAGATTTTTCTTTCTATATGCTCTACAATTTATAGCTTTGTGTCCAAAATTAGAGCATGCAAATCAATAACCAGGGAAAATGTGAGGATACCTATTTTGATAAAACTTATTTGGTATTGTCTTGTCTTCCTTCCTGATGGGCAGAAGTAATCTTCTAGAGTTCTGATCATTACTTATCTTCTCTTCATTTTTCTTCTTGAATGTACTGAGGAGAGAATATGCATAAGATTATGAGTTAACATGACTTTCCTTTTGAGAATAACCTATTCTATTTTTATTACCTGAGTCCCTTTGTGTGGTAATAATATTATCTAATATTTTAGAGCTATTTTTAGATTTTGTTTGAATGATTTTTGCATCCAGTTCCCTTTTTAGATGGACTATTTCTGCCTCCATTTTTTCACATGTTATTTGTTTTTCCTTAAGAGACTTTTCCAGACTTTCTTCGATCTTATTTGCTTCTAAGATTTGTTTTCTCAGGTTTCTCACGAGTTTTTCCATCTCTGTTTCTTCTTATTCGTGTTTTTCTTTTTGTTCAAGTACAAAACTTTTCAGTGGTCTATATCTGGTTTTGTACTTTCTTAATTCATACAGGGCACTGAGAAGTTCTTCCTCCATATTAACTTATGCTTCGTCTTCTAACTCTTTCTCATGTTTAATTTTTTCTATCTCATTAGATTCTTCAATACCTAAGAAAATGACTTCATCATCATCAGATTCATCGTTGTCACTAGACTCTGACGAACTGTTGTTTTCTTCTTTTGAATAAAAAAAAAAAAATCCCTTTATAAAACTTTTTCTTGTAGTTGGGTTTTTCCTTCTTGTATTGATTATTTTTGTTTTCTTGATCTTCAGAGTCCTCCTTGGGATAGGCACACTTGGATGCAAAATGACCAACTTTGTCACAGTTAAAACATTTGAAAGGAAGTTTGTCTTTGTACTTCCCTGATCCTTTTTGAAGTTTTCTAATGAAATTGGCTTCTTCCACAATCAGATTCTTCATGATTATTGGATTGAGGTTTTTGCTTCTGATTTATCTTTCTCTTGGATTCCTTGAAAGTTGTTTCATATTTTGTTGATTTATCATGCCCTGTTCTCATTTCATGTGTTGTAAAGATTCCATGGAGTTGATCAACTGTGAGTGTGTTTAGATCGGATCTATCTTCAATTGAAGAAATCTTTGCATCATATCTCATAGGTAATGACCTTAGTATTTTGTGCACAATGGGTTTATCTGTAATTTTTTCTCCTGTCGCTCTAATTGAGTTGGCCACTTCATCTACCCTATGAAAGTACTCAGCAATATTTTCTTCTTCTTTCATTTTCAGATTTTCAAATTGAGTTCTATAGGTCTGTAGTTTGGCTTCCTTGACTTTGTCATATCCTTCATATACATCCTCCAATTTGTCCCAGATTTCTTTGGCTAATTTGCATTGCATAACTTTCACACATATAGAATCAGTCAACCCTGCTAGAATTCCATTAACTGGTCTTGAGTTGTCATTACATATTTTATTTCCTCTAGAGTCTTTGGGTGGAGTAGTTGGTGCAATATAACCATCTACAATAGATTTTCAGCTATCAAAACCAAGAGCCAGCATGAAGTTTTTCATTTTTATTTTCCACAGAGCATAGCCTCCTCCATTGAACAATGGTGCTTTGTTGTTAGACATTCCCTCTTGTTGATCCATATTTAGAATCTACCTTCAAGTTTGTTAGATTGTGCTGAAGGAACTTGCTATGATACCAATTGAAGGATCAGATTATGTCACTGAGAGGGGGGGGTGAATCAATGACACAACAATTATATCAATGTTTCATTTATTAGACAGAATTTTAACACAGCATTTTATCGTGGAACCCAATTGGGGAAACCACAAACTCTTTTCTATTAACTGCAAAATTGGTTTACATGTTATATAAAAGGAAGATGTACTTCCTCTTTGATCATCACCGACTGATCAAGATGCACCCACACCCTGGTTTACCAACACCAAATGGTAGGAGGCTACGACCCCCTATTTAGTCAACTACAACTGACAAGGAAGCACCAACTCCCTCTGCAGGCACCAACCTGCCCTTGCACCACCCAACCACCCTTAATACATAGATATTATATTTTCTTCTTGGAATCTGCTTCAGCTTTTGATCTTATGTTCTGAACTGCAAAGACATTTTCTTCTCAACACTCTTCCATGATTATATACTCTTCAAACGGTGTGAGTGTGACACAACTGTGTCCCTTCATTTCGACCATCGCACCTCTTCGATTAATTAGTCTTAATTACTGTTTATTTATTTTACCGTAAAGGTTTTTCATAAATTGATCACAATCATGGATCAATTTAATCCTTTATACTTGATCTTGAATCTCTGTTACTTTCACAGAGACCAATTTCTACGGAGGTGCTTCCTTCAAGCCATTTCATATGACCAATCATTATAGAACCACGGGTTTACCGAATAT
The DNA here is from genome assembly GCA_010110895.2 of Picea sitchensis. Classification (NCBI taxonomy): domain Eukaryota; kingdom Viridiplantae; phylum Streptophyta; class Pinopsida; order Pinales; family Pinaceae; genus Picea; species Picea sitchensis. The sequence goes on along the minus strand of SNQJ01S0100646.1, from coordinate 25,368 downwards.
AGCGACGTATAACAGTTTCCTTTTAAAAACTCTTATATCATATGACCATCGGCGGTAACCAGATGCTAAGAAAAACGAGTGCTTGAGCGCTTTATTAAATCAATGGTTACGATTCAATCTTCTGATGGGATGAACGGCTAACGGAATTTCGGCATTTTGACCTTCGGGTCTTCATGACTTCCAATATTTCAAAACTCTCGATTACGATATCGCCGAAACAATCAGACAATTCATGTTTATTTCGCGGAGACGGATCAACGGTCTGCTTTAAACCTTATACTCATCCTTTCACTGCTAAATCCGACGGCTATGACTTAATCATGCGTTGAGATGGATGGTTGTCGTAATTTCGGCACTTTTCCCTTCAGAGTGATCACCTACTGTGTGAGTCATCAACAATGGAGACTGCTTGGTGTCGATTAACTTTTCCACTTACACTATCCTTCCACTGAGTAGATCGATGGTCGAGGATGCTCGCAAAGTGATTTCCAGATCGAACTTCTCGTGTCCACTTCGAGACTCTGGCATTCAGGATTTCGGGACTTGGGGCAAGTACTGATGGTATATCTCTCGATGAAAAACTCCCAGAATGACGTAATTTTTTTACGTCACTTGTTGGCGTGTCATGAGCCGAGTAGCTGCCATGTGTCACTCGGATTCGTGATTTGCACGTACCAGAAATGTCGATTCATCTTGACACTTGTCATTCTTTTACTGTGCCACATGTCCTTGCTAACGTGGTCTACTGACTAACAGTTATGATCCAACGGTTCTCGTATGTCCTCTAAATCCGACGGTCCTTATTCACTTCGGATTTCTGGGCTCTGGGTATTTCAAATCTCAAATTGAAGGGGTGTAATTTCCTCACTTCTTTATACCCAAAGTGAATTCTATTCATTAATCAGGTTCTTTAGATTAACGGTTCGATCTATTCTGCAATGCAGCTCTTGTAGCTTTATCCTGTCCTTCCACTTTAACATGATCCGACGGCTGACGAGTATCGGATTTAATCCGACGGCTGACGGGTATTCAGCTAATCCAAATCTCAACCTTTTAGCCCCGCTTATCCTATCCTTCCACATTGAGATGATCCGACGACTGTTGAGATTATCGAAGCAGATCAATAGTCAATGATGATTGCGGAACTACAATTTACGAGTGATTTAATTTTCCTTTCAATATTTGCAATCTATCCCTATCGTAGATTTTGAGATTGTGCATCTGACGATCTTTATTTCATTTGACTTAAATTGGTCGTTTTTTGGATCAACCGCAGTCGTAGATCATTGAAGCTGTGTGATCTGACAATCTAGACGAATTGCGGGATTGTAACTAGCAAGTGGTTTAATTTTTCTTTCTTGCTCCCCACAATTTATCCCTGCCATTGATCGGGCGATTTCGAATCAACGGTCACGATTTGATCTGGGTTTCATTTGCGCCATACCTACTGATTTTCAATGCGCCAATCTTTTCTGAGCTTTGATTTCTGTGTTTTCTAACCCTCCTGAGATTTTATCATTGGATTGTTGATCCTATCGTGATCAACAATACTCACGAATTTATTCAACTTTAAGGTGATGTTCTTCTATCGATTCTTTTTCTTCCTGAGAATGACCTCGTTGCTCTGCTTACTATGACTGTTAGCATCAATGACAACACTTCCAACAAGATGAGATCCAGGGTCTTCATTTCCATCATCTCTAAGTACGAATCTAGCCATGTGATTACAAGTCTCGAAGTCGAAAATAGTAGAAACCACTTAATTACCGGTCATTAATGAAAACCATTAACAAGTGCAAAGGAAATCACCATTGATGTCAATGACTCCCAAGGTACTCTAGTACAATCCAACGAATGTGAATAAATGAATTGAAGTCGAACACTTGATGGAATCTTCTAATCAGGAGTCAATGATGTGAACCCATTGTTGAAAGCGAAGAAACCTGTCATTGAGGCATGCAGGCACTAAGGTACTAAACGATTTCTAAAACTTGTTCCTTGATAATGAGTGGAAGTCGACAGGAAAAGACTCAACATAGGAAAGCCTTCATGTATCCCCCATCAATGACATGAAATATATAACAGACTTGAAGTAGATCAGAGTATGAAATGATTTGGAACTAACTCACGGAAGGCCGACATGGTAGAAAATTTATAACTGCAGATGGTCGACTCGATAGAAGGCTTGCTTAGGTTGGACTTCTATTGAACATATGGATGACGCCACAGTTGTCTTGGCAGCATTGACTCAAGGAGGACCCAACATATGAACTTGTGGATGGTCAAACGAGATACAAATGGATTTCCCAAACTAGATACAATGATGAATGGGGGTGTCTTGTTCAAGAGCGATTATTACTGCCACTAACACAAATACAAAGAAACATTTCTTTCCCAATTTTCCCCCACCATTTCTGGCAAGTACTTCTTTATTTTTACACAAGCTTGAGGAGGATAACATATGCTTGTAAATGTAAGATCATCCTTCGGAAAAGTCTCTCGGAGTATGTTTAACGAACCCTAAGAAGGAGTGGTTCTATCCCATATCGGTCTTTCAATGTTTGTTTAATGATTCCAAAGAAAGGAAACTCAAGGGTTTTTCACGTTTAGAGAGTCTAAAAAACATTTAAAGAGAACTCTATAAGGTCCTTTTTCGTAAGTTAGTCTGACGAGATCGAAAAAGAGATAACCTACTGCTCATTAGAAGTTTTCTTCAAATATTTTTACGAGCGTAAAAAGAACAAGGTCGCTCGACCATCTTTTCATGTTTAGCGAGTTTGAAAAGAGCTTAAAGGATACTCCATAGGTTTTATTTTTTGTATTACCAATGTGAGTTCCAAAAAATGACAAAAGACTACTCGATTACATTCTCATGGTTTCACAAGCGTGAGAAATAATTAAGACTATGCTCGGAGTTTTTCCTAAAACACCCTAAAAGGATCTGTACATAAGAAAAATATGCAAAAACAAATCGAAAAGGGTGGACCCCTGTTCAAACGTCTCGTCTCTAGACCTTTTAATCTACAAAATTCAACACATTGCCAAGTTATTAAGACTTTAGGGCATGGATAAAATATAAAAATAATATAATTTTGCAAATAAAAAGTGGTAAAAAACAACAAAATAGGCGCAAAACATCATTTTACCATTTCATTTGCAAATTTACCCAAATAGTGTTCCAAAACCCTTTTTCTCCCCAAATTTCAACTGTCGGTTGTGGAGCGTGATAAATCATTTTGTGAACCGTCTCTGTCAAACAGGTAATCTTCTTCTTCATCATCTTTTCATGGTTTCAAAATTTGTGTTCATTGGTTAAATTTGGGTGTTAGGTCGACTTTTTTGGGTTACCTACACATTGAGATCATCGCAAGTCCACTATATCATGAACTACGACGATCTTACATCATCGCGGGAGACCCCACAGGCAGGGTGCGACGACGTCGCTCTACATGAAAGCGCAGCCCTGCGACAATTGCAACCAAAAATTTAAAAAGATAAACTTAACTAGCAAAACCCACTGGAAATAATTTGTATGTTTCTAATCTCCTTTTAATGTTCCTTGGCAGGCTTTGCTTGGTCAAGATATTCAAGTGGCATGAACAAGAGCATGAGGAAGAGGATTATTTTGTCGGGAATGACCCGGGGACAGTTATGGCTCTAAGGCAATGTGGGTTACTCAAGTTTTTCAGGATTCAGGGCATGAGAGCTCAGTTGAGGCTGCTAGAGTATTTGGTTGATGTGAACGAACAGGCCTTTCGTGTGGTTGCTCATACACTCACAATAGATATAGAGGATATCTATATTCTGACAGGGTTGTCTCATCGTGGTTCATGGGTATCTCTCACAGACAACAAGGGTGGAGGTGAACCTATGGATTACTATGTTCGCCACCATTGTGTGTCAGGTACCGAAAAACAAAGTGGCAAGGTATCCATCAGAGATGTCTAGGATTTACCATTGCGGAGCATCCTTTACACCATTACCCGCATGATAGGGAGTGCAACTCCCTGTATGGCTTTACAAAGCCATTTTCAGTATACGATACAGTGCATTGTTGGTTGTGGAGCTTGATTATCTTCCTGATTTAGAGGTCATTTACTTTCAGCCGTGTTTATACCCCATGAAGTATTTACACCCCAGAAGTATGTACACTCTTCCACGCAGGGAGTCGCAGAGAGGGGGTACCCCACTCTCTGAGGGTTAGGAGGCTATCCCCTGGTGGGAGTGCAGAGGCGAAGCGAGCCCCAGTGAGTCAGTGAAGCCAGAAAACAAAACCACCTTCTAAAGAGTATATTGTAATTTCATTGTAAGAAATGCGGACCGTTCATTTATAAGATTCGCTTGAGATCCAACAATAGAGATTATGTTAGGGTTTTGTTTTTTTTTTTTTTTTTTTTATGAGGGAAATGAAGGTCGCAGATCTAACAATAGAGATTATGTTAGGGTTTTTTGCCCTAGAAGGCAACCCTCTTTTATGAGGGAAATGTATTGCGGCTATGTAGGTTGGCAAGTATTGTATTCTGAGTGAGGATACTGTGAGAGAAAGAAGAGGAAGTTACAGCAGGTGCTGGATAATAATAAAGAAAGGACCTGGCAATTTCTCTAGTGGACGTAGCCCACACTGGGTGAACCACGTAAATCTGTGTGTCTCTTGTATTGTGTATCTTTTGTGTTTTATTTCTGCATTTGTTTTATTTTATTGCTCCGCGGTCCTGTTTTTCTAACACATGGAACCCAAAGTCTTCAACTGGTGTGAGGGTGTCCTGAAAAGCATGAAAAAACAACTCACAAAGTGTCAAAACGGTCAGTTGAAACAATTTGGATACGGATCCATTTTGGTATCCTTCTTTTTGGAGAGAGTTATTGTCCTACGTCTGCAGGTGGAGTGGGGTATACCCGCTCCACAGAATCCACAGATGAAGAGGTGGGTGGATCTAATGGCTCGACATGGTGGTGTTCTCATCGTCAAGTATTACGATTTTTTCTTCCAATGGTTGAGGAATCAGCTACTCATGGTGGAAGACTATGCATATGTCAGGATGGATTTCCGTGGGGATCTAGATATAGCTCTTCCTAGTGGATCCTAGTGGGGGGACATAGGTAAGAAGAAAATTTGTGTTTATATAATGTTTTTGATACTTTAATTATATAAAATGGTTTTTGCGTTATTTATCCAATGACTAATCCAATGCTCTCAATAATGCGGATGTGGGACCTTATCGTCCTCCGGGATCATCTCCCATCCAGAGGCAAGGAGAGAGAGGTGTTGTAGTAGGGGTAGTTGCCGCAGATCTCGAGGTTATTGAATAGAACTTGGAGGGACTAACCATGAATGTCCCTAATGCCACGGTGGATGAACTTCCTAGGCACTATCAACGCCACACAATGGACGTATCTGCATCTATCAGTCAACTTATCTGTAAAGTAACACGAGCGGTCGTTTGTTACAGTGAGCAGCATCCTTGATTTTTTTGTACATGAAGACATGAGCTTCACTTTTTGATATTTTGGTCTTCGGAAAAACATTTTTTTGTAACTTTTATCGTTATAAATATAAAGTTCCTACCGGCTTACTTGTTTTTTAAAAACGTGTGATTGGATTTATAAATGTCTCAAATGTCTGTCTAACACATAATTATTCAATGCATATGTCAATGTATTTAGACATCTAGGAATGTGTTGATATTCAATGTAATCAAAATTTCTTTCCAAGAGACGAATTCGTAAATATACTCGTAACAAAGTAGTACTTTGGATGGATTAAATGTTACTCAACTGTAGTACTACTAATTGTGAATCCAGTCATACAATAAGATGACAGATGCCAAGTGAAATGGCGTCAGTTAACAACTCGATAACTGCACTGTATTCCGTAATATTATTAGTTGCACAACCAAGGCAAACACCATGTAGACTGATCAATTCATATGTAGGTGCATAGATTTCTCAAGCAGCGAACGCTAAGTTTTGAGTACTGCGACTAGCACCATCAGCAAAGCTGATATAGGGTAGTGAAGACACCGACATCTAGAAACCAAGCACAATGCAAGGTAAACAATTGAAAGGCGGAACCAAAAACACAAAAACACACAAGAGTATGATACACTAAAAATACATAGCACTCATGCAAATATGATTTAAGCATAGTACTTTTTCAAGTAAAGCCCATTTATGGGTTCACTCAAAGGAATTTCATTATAATCCACCAGTTCATAAGCCCATTTCTCCAACACTCGTTTCATAATGTAAGGGCCCCACCACATGAGCTCAAATTTACCAGCCCCTAATAAGTCACAATCTTGTTCGTAAAGGAGAACTAAATCACCCTCAGAAAATACACGTGGTTTGGCATGCTTGTCATATTGAGCTTTGACATGATTTTTCTGAGTTTGAATGACTAAAGAAACATCACAACGAGTCTCGTCTAATTTCATCAAATATAAAAGACGTTCCTCTTCAGTTGAGGTGTTAGGGAGAAGTTCGACAGCTAGTTTCAAAGATGGGATTTCACATTCAATCAGAAAAATTGTTTCAATACCATATACTAATTGGAAATGTGTGAACCTCGTGGCAGACTTAATGGATGTCTGATAGGCCCACAATGCTAAGAAAAGCATCGTGTGCCAACTTGACTTGTGAATTCCTACCATCCGTTGAAGCATAGTAGTGAGAACTTTGTTGATTGCTTCAACCTGGGCATTGGCCTGCAGACAATAAGGGGTTGAGTTTTCATGTCGAAGACCCAACTTCTCGGTAAATTCAGACATCATGAAATTGTGAAAATGACTACCATGGTCAATGACGATGGCTTGAGGGACACAAAATCTAGTAACGATATGATTGAATATGAATAACCCTGCATTTTTCTCGGTATTATCAAATGTAGGCATCACTTCGGCCCACTTAGTGAAACAATCCACGGCTACGATGATATATCCATGCCCCCCAATCAAGTGACGGTTACATGTCATGAATTCAATGCCCCATTTAGCAAATGGACCAACGGAAACTACAAGGTGTAAGGGAGCAGGATGAGACCGGATCTTATTGTTGTCGATTTAACAAGCGTGGTATTTCTGGACGGCAGTAATGCAATACTTAAACAATGAAGGACAGAAATAACCAGCTCATAAGATATTTTGGGCAGTGGCATACTCAAACATATGACCACCACATGCTCTAGAATGACAGTCATTCAAATCTTTCTCAGTTTCATCATAGGTGAGACATCGTCGAAATATGGAATCAATACCACGACGGTAAAGGGTATCACCAAGGATAGTGTATTGACGGGCTTGATACTGAATTCGACGATGATCTGTACTAGAAAGATCATGCCGGAAATTTTGGGTTTGGAGATAAATGATAATATATCCATACCATATGTTGTCAGAACCGATCAGAAAGAGAGATTCATCAGGTAAGGAATTTTTTGCTAAAGTTTTTGTTTCAGTGGAGGGAAGGTCACATATCAATCCGGCAAAAACCAAAGACTTATTTGACTTGACGCGTTCAAACTCCAAATCAAACTCTTGGAGAATAACTATCCATTTAGAATACTTCCCCCCCAACAATTGTCGAGTAAGGATGTGTTGCACGGGATTGCAATCGGAAATGACTGTGGTTCTGTGTAGTAAGATGTAGTGACGAAAACGTTGAATAGCTTGAACAACTATCAAGGCCAGTTTATCCACATGTAAATATTTGGTTTTGATGGTCGTGAGACTTGGACTCAAATATTATATAACATGTGAATCATGTGAATCATCCTCTTGGACTAGAACCATAGCAATGGTAGAGTCTAAAGCAGCTAAGTACAGGAAATAATCTCGACTATAATCGGGTGGAAACAACAATGGTGTACAAGTTAAGGCGAGTTTCAAAGCTTCAAAGGCGTTGTTGGCAGTGTCATCCCATACAAAATCGTAACCTTTCTTAAGAAGTGGAGTAAATCCTTTCGTTAATTCAACATAATTGGGAATGAATCGACGTAAAAAGTTTGTCTTCCCTTGCAAACTTTGGAGTTGGCGTAGTGTGGAAGGAGGTAAATTGAGAATAGCCTCAACCTTAAGGGGGTCTACTTTAATCCCACGTATAGACATGATAAAACCAAGAAGTCGTTCGGACTCCACACAAAAAACACATTTGTGTGGATTCAATCGTATGTGAGTAAGAAAATAGCTCATAGATGTGTCGGGTGATCTTGACGACACATAGAATGTGTCGGTAGATCGTCTAGGTAGGGTTGTACAATGTGTTTAATGTCATGAAAAGCATAAGACATAGCGCACTGAAAAGCCACACCAACATTTTTTAGACCAAAAGGTAGTTTCCAATATGCGAAGGTTCCCAAAGGGCAAATAAAAACAATCTTATGTTGATCCGCACGCAAAATATTGATTTGATTATAGCCGAAGAAACCGTCCATTAAGGAGAAGATTTCACTCCCGACACAGTCGTCAACAATCTGGTCAACAAAAGGGGTTGGATAATTGTCTTTGGGACAAGCTTTGTTGATATCCCTATAATCTACACAAACACGGATCATGCCTTGTTTCTTGTTAACCGGAACAAGATTAGGCACCCAATCAGTCAAAGCCACAGGATAGACAAAGCCGGATTTAAGAAGCTTTTGAACTTCGAGCTTAATAGCAACAACTTTACATGGGTGTACTGGGTGAAGTATCTGCCGAACGGTTTTAGCGTCCGGGTAAGTCTTAATCTCATGTACAACAATATCGGGATTAATACCGAGAATTTCTTCATAACTCTAGGAAAAAACGTCACGAAATTCTTGGAAAAGAGCTTTGTAAGTATGGACCTCATCAACAGAACATGAGGCACCGATGTGAAGATTTTCCATGAATCTGGGCTTAATCGAAATGTCAAGAGGGATGGTAGGAGAAATATTATCCAAGTTCCCTTCATACAAAACATTATGTGTTGATTCAGGAACAGAGGAAATAATAACGGTAGACGGAGTCGAAATCCGTTGATAACTCTCTATGGTCACAGGTTCCAAGAAGATAATAGTACAATGATGCCCATCGTCCCATGGAGTATCTTCCATAGACATAATTGTCATGATCATCTCATCAGTGGGAAAGACCACGTGAAATGGATTGGGAGACGTATCACATAGAGAAGGAGGAGAAGGAGTCGTCGATTGAATAGCTTGATAAGCCGATTCTACCATACTCAAAGGAATTCGGTTGTTGTAACGAAGACAGTCACCAGAGATAGGTACTATCCATGGGTCATAAAACTCAAGGGTTTCACTAACAGAGGTTGATATCATTTTAATCGAGACGAAAAAAAGGAGGAATATCGGGTGGTGGAATAGGAAATGTACCCATCAATGATGAATCTTTTAAAATACCCACACCGACATTCTCATAACCGGGAGGTGTTTTCGTGATGAAAAGTATGTTTCTACTACATGAATCATAATTAAAGAAGGCCAGTTGATCAACAGCGATGACTTTTCCTTGGTGCTGGAAACGTAACACACGGAAAAGAGTAGAAACAACTGCCCATATGGAATCAATCCAGCTACGGCCAAGTAGAAGGTTGTAATTGAGAGGTGCATCAAAGACCTCAACCTCAATATTGACCACTTTACCCTCTAACATAATAGACAACGAGGGAAGAACACCATAAGATTTAAACCATGTACCATTAAAATCCTTGAGAGTATTGTGTGACTCAGTAAGGGTAGGAGAGTCAATGACTTTCCAACAAGTGACGGACATGACACAAGTTGAGGCTCCTTCGTCAATAACGGTTTGACAAATATTCTTATTTTCTACAACAAATTGTATCTGAAACAATAATTGAGGAGGAATACTTGGAATATGATCTTCAAAATCAAAGATTATCAAATTGGTATCGGTAGGATCAATTCCACCAATAGCCTTTAATAGTGTCTTTTGTTGAGTATGAAAACTTTGAAGGACCTCGAGAGCCTACATTGTAGAGGGTGCTTACGCAAGGTCCTCTACAATATTGTAGTTTTGGGAAGCACGTGCGTGAGGATTAAATGAGGAATTTCAAACAATGCCCTTGGGAGGAGGACGAAGAACTGTATCTAGGCTCAGTCGTTCGAGATGAAGAGGACCATTTGAGGTGAAGTTGGTGGAGGAGGTTGAACCAACGGAGGTGGTGAATCATCAACTTTATCTTTCAAAGGAGAATAATATTTGGCTCGAGTCACAACTGCAACTTCGTTCTTTTTTAAGTCACCAGTACACATAAGTACATAAGACGTGGTAGAGGGAGAAGGTTGGTCATGAATGACCAATTGGGTCTACTACTGAGAAGGAAATGGTTGTGACAAGATGGTTGGTGTAGTAGGTGTCCCGGTCCCTTGTAGGAACTTAGTAACCTCAGCACGTCGTGGACAATATTTCGTATAATGATCCTCACCACAGATAAGGCAAGGATAACGAGGTTTACGCTTGTCTTTGTCATCAGCAGGCTGAGTTTTAGGTTTCTCAGATTATTGATTATTATTTTTGTCCTCCTTATTCTTACCCTTCCCTTTCTTTTTATTTTTATTTTTACCGGTAGGTGTAGATTGAACCGAATTAACTTCAAAGGTTTTACCAGGAGGAGGAGGAGGAGTAGGAGTATTTTGTACATTAGGAGTAGTAGACTTGGGACTGGCATGACCGGCTTGTTTAGAATGAGTCTCAGCATGAAAAGTGTCAATCACGCCATCAGCGACATGAGAAGCTACTGGAATTGTTGAGGTAGGATTCGTAGATGGACGAGGAGCATCAGGGATCAAGTCATATAGTGTACCTGTTTGTGAATAAACGAGATCTAGATATTGAGCATGACTAATCACCTACTCTTCAATGACGACACCACCCATGGAAACATCACGGGCTATAGGACCAATGAGGGATTTGGTAAACAACTTGGCCAATAGTTGATTAGGAAGGGGAACTTTGATTAAGCGTCTTCTCCTCCTCCACTCATGAATATGATCGGAAATGTCAGTAGAAGATTATTGTTTAAATGAACTCAAAATTTCAGTTCTTATCGTGTATCATATTGGTAATTGGTAATGCGTTAAGAAATCCATAGCTAAGGTATTGAAGTCATTGAAGAATCTTCATGGTAACTCAATATACCATTTGGATGTTGAACCCATAAGAGTTCGTTGGAAAAGACGTAATCTTATAGATTCATCCATCAATGAGTTGGACGAACACCAAAGATGGAATGTCATGACATGATTATTTGGGTCCTCTCCTGATCGGTCGTCAAATTTAGGAATGTCTGATGGAAATTTGGCAGGTATGACAGGCTAATAAGTAGAATGAAAAATAGGATCATTCAAAATCCTAGATAAATCCGGTAAATCCAAAGTAGCAAGAAATTTCAACTATATATTCACTTGAGGAAACTAGTAGTTTTGAGGAGGGAGTCACATAGGTATACTAGTAGGACCATAAGCAATCTGTAGATAGTTAGATAGTCCTAATAAATTCGGTGGTGGAGGATTTTGAGCCGAATAGCCAACATGAGTTGGTTGATTAGGTAAGCTTCCTTGGAAATGAGTATTAGACTGAAAATTTTGACCCCAAGTAGGATTCATAGAACCTGGATATGGTTGCCCAATATTACGGGATACAAAACAATTAACTTGAGGATGTTTCCCCCGGGCGGTTGTTGATTCCCTTGAAAAGGAAAATTCCAAGGCTGAGATTGTAATCCAGAGATACTTTGTCCATAAACTGGTTTATGCCCCCCAACTTGAGGTTGACCTCCAACAGGAATTTGAAAACTAGAAGCGACAAAATGATTGGTGCCTCCAACTTGATTGAAGCTACTAGGGCCAGGACGATTATATCCTCCAGGCAAAGGCGGAGAAGGAATGTTAGGCCCCCCGGAGAGAACCTAGGTATGTGTAGGAACAAAATTACTAGCAGCAATATACCTAGGAGGAACAAAAAGATTAGACCCTCCGGATGGATTCTGGGCAGGATTTGCAATGGAAGTATTCAAAGCATTATACCCAGGGGGAAGTGACAGATTTGATCTAAGCTGAAGCGGTGTTCCAATAGGACCTTGAATGATAACCGTATTTCTGACAAAAACATGCATAACTTGGGGGACCATGGTACAGTTAGTGAGTTGGAGAGGAAGAATCGAGTGAGAACCAACCAACAATGGGTCTGAAACCGCGACAACATTACAAGTCATACCAGTAAAATAATCTAAGGGGACTGTATAAATAGTAGAAGCCACAGGCGTATGTGATGCCATAGGTTGATTAGAAGTTCTCTGGAGTAAATGACTAATTCCTAGTTTTTCAAAAATATCTTGTCCCAAAGAAGTTCTCCAAAGAGAACAACTAGGACCAAGAGAGCTAGGATCAAAATTTCCAACAGTGTGAACCAGAGTTCTAAACGACTCACTTTGAAAAAGCGGATCATCTACACCAAACTCTGTGTGAGGTCCAGTAGGTATTCCAATATACTCTTCAGCAACAATGTCTCCCGATGAATTTATCCGGAGCAAATGTGGATCTTGTACAATACTCAATAATGGATTTACGGGAAGTATTGATTCCTCCAATGGAGTAGAACTTCCAATCTCAGAGGCTATGTCGTTATTGACTGCTCCTTCGGGAGAACCCTCTATTGAGTTAGGAAGCAAAGGAACGTAATCATCGAGATCTTTCGGAGGTAACCCTTGCATCCTACATGAACAGCGAGGGCCGATGTTGGCCACACCAAATAAAGAACAAAACAAATCTATGGACGACTAGAGAAACAAACAATACTCACTAATAAAAGCTAGAAATCAAACACACAAACAAAACTGTTTATTTTGAAGTCACTAGTTGGTGATGAAATCCAACGTTGTGAAATCAAGATAAGAAGGGGCTAAGATAAAGTGGGTGGAAAAGTTAGGTTGATGACCTCCTTAACGGACTTACGCCTTGGTGCAATCTCCCACACATAATCGTGGGTATACCCTCCAAGGAGCCTAAGTGAGTTTGGACAACGTCGATTCCAGGTACCATGAAGACTTTCCCCTCCACGGTCACCTCGTGTAAAGACCCTAAAGAGATAGGCCACTAAGGTTACCAATTACGACAATGATGCCTGGGGAAACAGTCGATAGTCCGATCCACGCACAAAGGTAGGGTATCTAAGCCCGAAATCAACTCGAGAAGGTCCTTGTTAGCGTCAGAAGTCACTCCTGGATTGCTTGCAGGAGCAGATCCCGACGCCCATCAGTTTTATGTCACGGTTGTTTGTAGATGGGTGATCGAATGGAGGGAAACTCAAAACAATAGCGTTCCAACTCTGAAACCAGGCCAGGTATGCATGAGCAAGTGAGGTCTTGAGTAAATTTCAGACAGTGAACTGTAGTAAAGGGTGAACAGGCAGAAGACTTATACAAGCGAAAAGCGGAGGTCTGTCATAAACAGCAGGTTTCTAACAGACTGAGGAAGAAAACGTCCAAATGTAATATCATCTTACATTCAAACGCAAAGCCAGAGAATGCAATAATGCAACAACAAATCTTTTATCATAACATAACTGTAATAACTCGCACGACTCAGTCAATCACAAACTCTCTAAGCATGAGATGAAAATTAGATGGAGTAAGAAGAACTGTCTGTCATAAAACAAGAAATCTCATATACAGATGCATACGCTGAAAGCTAGAATAGCTGCTAAAACATTACAGTAGGGAGCTCTGCTCAACCATCGATCCTTTACAAAAATGGTGAAAACGCCTACATATACTCAACAACCACCACAGCAGCAAAAACAAGACGATGCATTAAATAATTGTGTCTGCATGGCTTCTGACAGTCTGCCCATGCAGACTCAGGATGGTCGTGCACCTATGACAGACGCTATCAGATTTCGGATTGTCCTTCTGCAGGTGAGTCGACGTGAATTAGTCCTTTGCCAGACCTTCCTTTTATGGCAGAGTTGATATTCAACCACCAGCAACTGCCGCAATAACTGCTTTTTGGGATCGGGGAAGGCCTCGGTCAACTCTGCCTTCTGGGACGTGGAGGTCTCCTAATGGTGCCACCTAGATCAGCTGAGTGGTCTCTCTTTGGATGTTGCTTCGCTGGACTGCTGCGAGGGACCACTATGGATGATGTGGATGAGGGTGTGACAGGGGATTAAAGGCGTGAACAATGTGGAGGTGACGAAGAAGAAATGAGGGTTGTGACATCAGCTGAGGAATGCCACGCAGTCTGAAAAAGACAGAGGAGGAAGGAGCATGGAGTGCGGGAGTATAGGAGGAGGTGACTGGGAAAGAGGGACACATGGCAGGAGACGAGAGGACAACAAGCTGAGGAGGTGCCATATGGATGGAGAGAGGGAAGTTGGATAGATGACAAGGGAAAAGGGAGGCGGTAAGTGGAAAACAGGTGGCAACTGGGAGAACGATACCAAAGGTGACACGTCAGGCCAGGGGCCCCATAATAATAACACATCAATTCCGGACCCCCCCCCCC
>SNQJ01S0100646.1:0-10855 GCA_010110895.2 Picea sitchensis | reverse complement strand
TAACTAGCTCTGAGAGGGGGACGGGGATCCTGATCTTTTGAATTTCATGTTCAAAATTAAAGGATGGAATGGGCTTAGGAGCTTCCCTTACCTCGGTGACGGGTTCTTTGACTGCTGGTGAAGCGCTCTGAGCTCTTTTATCTTTAGTAGCGGCTGTTGCAGATCTAGTAGGTCTTTCTGCCATGAGGGGTTGGTCTGGACTGTCAAAGTCTCCTTCTTTCCTTCTGGATCTGAGATTATATCTGTTAGAAGTGTGACCGGCCCTTTGTTCTTTTCCCAACTCATGAATTTGAGCACTCATCAGTGATTCTTCATATGCAGACTGCGTCAAATGGGGAAAAGGGGGAGTTTCTTCAATACAGTGAATTTCAGGGCCAAACTCATCTATCTCCTCTCTTTCCTCATGATCAACTAAGTTATTTTGGAGGGGGGTTTGAACCCTTTGATCTTCTCTTTCTTTTCCCCTTTGTTCCCTCGGGAAAACCTGAGGCATATTGTTAGTAGGTCGTCTGAAACCTCTATTATCAGTGTTCTAGGGATTTCTGTACATGGGCTTCCCCTCTAATTCCCACCTTTCTATCTTGGCAGAAAGCGATTTTAGTACTCTAGCTGTCTCATCTGTCTGATGGGGCAGGGGAGAGGAACTGGATGAGGAAGCTTCAGGCCTGATCTTGGACGTATTTCTATCACCTGCGTTCATGAGTCGGTTGACAGCCAATATGTTAGATTCTACCTCCACGGCGGCATCCTGCATGTGGGCCAGCGTAGCAGCTCTTCTCTCCCTCAGCAGCAGGCAGAAATCAGGATCAAAAGCGCTGGAGTAAGTGATCTTTGCAGAGGCTTCGGAGGGCTTTATCTCAGCAGGGATTATGTTGTACATTTTATTAAATCTCTTGGAGAAGTCGGAGACAAACTCTCCTTCCTTTCTCTTCAACGACCCGAACTCTGTCATGTAATACATGAAATATTTTTTATCTCCCCACTGTCTCAGAAAGGTACTATCTAAAGCTCTGATTCCATCAATAGATCCAGGAGGCAGGGCCTTGAACCATTTTCTAGCCTCTCCTTGGAAACTATGGACAAAAATTCTCATCCATACGTCTGCGTACATGATAACATTATCATCCGCGAAAGTATAAAAGGCTGCTAGGTGTTCTTCAGCAGTTATGTCCCCCTCGCCTGTAAACTTGGGCAGTTGTTTTAGGTATCCTTCTGGTGGGAGGGCATTGAGAAGTTGTGGTAATACAAGAGGAGCATACCTAGCGGCTATGATGGCCTCCATTGCGGTCATAGGGGGATTTGCTCCGGCCATATGGATATTATGTAAAGGGGAACCCGGAGGAGAAGGAACTCGGAACGTGGATACAAGGGATGAGTTCTTAATGGGAGTGGGAAACAAGAGAGGATTTAAGGAGAAAGCTAATGAGCTCAAATCAGCAGGTGCTCCTCCTTGTGCAGGAGTGGGGAAATCTTTTGTAGTCCTGGGTCTACGCCAAGGTACAGCTTCAGAGGAGAGGGGAGTGACAAGGATTTCTCCCTCCAATCCCAGACCAGGAGGGGAAAACTCAGCAGGAACACTCCCAAAATTCAGGAAACGGGAAACTTCTGAAGGAGATCTATTAAGAAACTAAGGAGGAGAAAATGGAGTTCTTACAGAAGGAGATGGCGGATTACCTGTTTTGGCGGTGGAAGCTTCTTCTTCAAGGGCCTTTCCTTTTCTGAGAACCACCTCTGGATCGGTTTCAGGTGTAGCTAGGGGGAGCTGAGGATGAGACCGCGTGTGTCTGCCTCTGAAAGCCACAATTAATAGAGCAGGTTTTCCCCAGCGGAGTCGTCACAATGGAGTCGCCAGGTGCACAACAGCAATCTTGATAATTCTGATATCTGATGCACCTTCAAAATCAGTTAATCGTTGTCGTTCAATCCCGGGGAAAATATTCAACTTCGTCCCCGACAACGGTGCCAGAAATGTTAGCGTCAGAAGTCACTCCTGGATTGCTTGCAGGAGCAGAGCCCGACGCCCATCAGTTTTATGTCGCGGTTGTTTGTAGATGGGTGATCGAATGGAGGGAAACTCAAAACAATAGTGTTCCAACTCTGAAACCAGGCCAGGTATGCATGAGCAAGTGAGGTCTTGAGTAAATTTCAGATAGTGAGTTGTAGTAAAGGGTGAACAGGCGGAAGACTTATACAAGAGAAAAGCGGAGGTTTGTTATAAACAGCAGGTTTCTAACAGACTGAGGAAGAAGACGTCCAAATGTAATATCATCTTACATTCAAACGCAAAGCCAGAGAATGCAATAATGCAACAACAAATCTTTTATCATAACATAACTGTAATAACTCGCGCGACTCAGTCAATCACAAACTCTCTAAGCATGAGATGAAAATTAGATGGAGTAAGAAGAATTGTCTGTCATAAAACAAGAAATCTCATATACAGATGCATACGCTGAAAGCTAGAATAGCTGCTAAAAGATTACAGTAGGGAGCTCTGCTCAACCATCGATCCTTTACAAAAATGGCGAAAACGCCTACATATACTCAAAAACCACCACAGCAGCAAAAACAAGACGCTGCATTAAATAATTGTGTCTGCATGGCTTCTGACAGTCTGCCCATGCAGACTCAGGATGGTCGTGCGCCTATGACAGACGCTATCAGATTTCGGATTGTCCTTCTGCAAGTGAGTCGACGTGAATTAGTCCTTTGCCGGACCTTCCTTTTATGGCGGAGTTGATATTCAACCACCAGCAACTGCCGCAATAACTGCTTTTTGGGATCGGGGAAGGCCTCGGTCAACTCTTCCTTCTGGGACGTGGAGGTCTCCTAATGGTGCCACCTGGATCAGCTGAGTGGTCTCTCTTTGGATGCTTCTTCGATGGACTGTTGCGAGGGACCACTATGGATGATGTGGACGAGGGTGTGACAGGGGATTAAAGGCGTGAACAATGTGGAGGTGATGAAGAAGAAATGAGGGGTGTGACAGGGGATTAAAGGCGTGAACAATGTGGAGGTGACGAAGAAGAAATGAGGGCTGTGACATCAGCTGAGGAATGCCACGCGGTCTGAAAAAGACAGAGGAGGAAGGAGCATGGAATGCGGGAGTACAGGAGGAGGTGACTGGGAAAGAGGGACACATGGCAGGAGACGAGAGGACGACAAGCTGAGGAGGTGCCATGTGGATGGAGAGAGGGAAGTTGGATAGATGACAAGGGAAAAGGGAGGCGATAAGTGGAAAACAGGTGGCAACTGGGAGAACGATACCAAAGGTGACACGTCAGGCCAGGGGCCCCATAATAATAACACATCAATTCCGGACCCCCCCCCCCTGATTAAAGGAAGAAAGGCAAGGGGGGTCCGGAATGAAGCCTCAGTCGTTGATTCAGGCGCCCTGATCCTGGCCATTAGAGAGTTGCGCGCTCAATTATGGACCCCTCCCCCCTCCGCTTAAAGGTAGAAAGGCGGGGGGCCTCCGGAATCCGCTCTTGACCGTAGATCTGAGCGTCGAGACCTAGGTCGTCTAGATCTGTGCCCACTTTAAACTAAATGTGTCCGAGCCTCGCTGATGGATGAACGGTTGAGATGACCTCGGCGCTTTCATCATGAAAATCCCGAAGGGCCCCACTCGTGGCTTAGCTATGTGTCGTGTGTCCTTCAGATGGACGGTCAAGATGGCATTTGATGTTAGAAGAGGGCTGCCTCCATTATCAGGCTCGCTTGACATGACCGGGTGCTAGGACCGTGAGCTTGGCTTTGAAGGGCGCTTATCGGCATTTCGGGGTTCGGGGTTTCGAGATGTGAAATGACGAGGAACTTTTACCCCTCGAACTCCCGAATGTCGATATGCCGATGTGACCAGATCTTGCGCCACGCGTCAATGGATCGGACGACCCAGACTTAGCTTTAAAATATAGGCGCTTTCTCTTACACTATATATCGGGTAACTTGGTAGCCCCGATATCCCGATGACAATTGATCTGCTTCGTGGATAGATCTCGGCCGCTGACAACAAAACTTCGCCCGCTCGCTTGACGCAT
Source organism: Picea sitchensis (assembly GCA_010110895.2). NCBI lineage: Eukaryota > Viridiplantae > Streptophyta > Pinopsida > Pinales > Pinaceae > Picea > Picea sitchensis. The sequence continues at coordinate 6,815 of SNQJ01S0100646.1, read as the reverse complement.
CACTGAAAAAAGGATTCTTCTATGCTACGCTTGGGCGCTTTCCTGCACAATGTGCAGACCTGGATGCTCTCTAGCCCAAGACAAGAATTATCGCTAATAGTCCCCACAGGATTTTCTTCTCAAGTGACCCCAAATAATATGCGCAATCTCTACACTAAGACCAACAAAGCAGGGTGAGTAACTCTGTCAATCCTAATGCGACCTCATGATTGACCCTTGTATTAAAAAGGCTTCCCGGGACAAAATGTAGCAAGTGGATTTGAACTCTCCCTATCACAAGATATTATTGTGTGTTTTGATGCTTTGGAGAGTGTGTCTTACAACTTATTCCAAAGCATTATCCTAACTAATGTTGGTGTAGATAAGTTCTAGAAAATAAAATTTGCTAATAAATTTTAAAATTGTGTTGTATTTTAAAGGTTGTTGCTTACTCAAAAGGAAAACAGAAATGAAAGTGATGATGTATATGACCTTGACCCAATAAAATGCAAGAAGAGATGATATGCAATATTTTAATTCGATGAACTCTAATTACAGTAGGGAGAAGGTGTCTCTTTTTTGAATACAAAAGCTACGAAACACAATTTCTCAATTTTTGAATGAAAAAGATTCCAAATGATCAAAAACTACTCAATTTTCCAATTTTTCTCTTTTTACAAATATTTGAATGTAACAATTTTCTTGTAAAGACTACTTAAAAGAAGAATGACTTTAGTTCTTTCTTTCTCAAATCAGATCAGAGACGTAATGAAAAAAAGAAAGCATAATCCAAGAAAAATAGCACATTCTCAACACTATTCCCAAATCAAACTCACAATGTAGAAAAAAAATGAAATGATAAAAAAACTTTTTGTCAAATACAAACAAAAATTGTCTCTCAATCACTTAACAATCCAGAAATTAAGAACAATCCAAAACTCAAAATAAATCAGAGACTCTTTATCAAACAAGCACTCGGGACCAAGATCTCGAGATTATACCCTTGTGACAAAAAACCAAAAGCAAAACTTGCAAAGTTTACAAAGAAGACTTTCAATTTCCAAAAATCAATCAAATATAGGCTTCAAAGTTATAAATCAATCATTCACTAGTGTCAGAACTTCATCCCAGGCAGTAGAGGCAAAACTGGGTAGAGAAAAGAAAAATGCATATCACCCAACAATTCCTACAGGAATCATCGTAGGTTGCAGAGGGGCACAATGCGGCGATCTAGGATCGTCACAGGTTGTCAATAAGGTACAGTGTGACGTCGTCCCACTAGTCTGCACTAGTAGAATGCGACATCAAAGGATCGTTGCGGGATGTCAATAGGGTACAGTGCGACAATCTCTGAAAACAAAACAAAAATGGGAAGAAAGACAAAATTTCTCACCGAACCTTCAGACCCAGGGAGTCAAGATGGATCACCCACAGACTCAAAGAATGAAATTAACCAAAAAAAGATAGGTTAAAAGAAAATAAGAGGCAAAAAAACAAAAAAGGTTGGAGCCCCAGTATGGTCGCCAATTTTGTTATCGGACTAATTGGTAAGTGCGGACACAAATAGATCTCCCTAACTTCCACAGGAAACGAGAACAAAACAAGACATAATACATACTTCACCTTAAACTTCAATGTCATATAAACTAGTTTAGAGAGGTACAAGCAACATACTTTCTAAACAACGCTCGATCCTCGCTAGTGTCGTCCTTGTAGCTCATTCTTTGAATTTGCATAATGGTGAGCTTGTCTAAGAAGCACAAACCAACAAAGAGAGAAAACAAAGATATATATATTCCAATTAATTCTATGTATAAGATCAAGGAGTTATATAATAAACGTTAAGACACTTTTATGGGGAAGAAATGTATTGTTGCATTATATTAAATGGAAAGTGGAGAATACAACCCATGTCTTGATGTTGCAAGGTCCCCTTTCAATGTCTATTTGCTACAACACACACAAGTTTGCTCCAATGCCTTTTATGAAGAAGATCCACAATCTGACTTAGAGAACTAAAGCAAATCTCTCAAGCATAATCTGTAGTATAACCCTTCATGCATATACAAGTCTTAGCCTATTCAACCTTAGCCTTTTCCATAAAAGATCTCTTTTTATATAATGTGAAAGAGAAATGGATGAGGATATTAAGATGATCTCACTAAATTAGGGACGCCAGTAAGATCCAAACCGATCGGAAGCCACCTCATCTTCTAAAAGATTCCCTTCTAGAACATTCATGAATTTTGACTTTTGCTTTGTTTAAGCATCATCACACCCTATGCACAAGCAGCATGCGACGACGTCACAGTCCAGTTTTAGTGCAAAGTGCGACGATCGGGCATCGTCTCACCCCATGCATATAGCAGGGTGCGACGACCTTCCTTGTTATAGTTTTTGAAAGAGGAAAAGCAAACCACTTTTTTCATGGAGAAAGTCTCTTTTAATATTTTCAGAGAACATGAATACATGTTGTCAGTTGATCACTGAGGCGACCAAAATAATGTGTAACATCGGGCTACGATATAACCTTCTGTTGAAATAGGGGCCTCCAAATGTGTGGTAGAAGTCCTAGAATAAGTCATTCTTGATATTATTTATCTAGAATTTGGAAAGTCAATCTCCCCATCACATCTTTAAATCGTTGATCGAAATCCCATACGAACTCAGTTTGTACATGTTTGATCTCCTTCAGTTCTGTGATGTACTACGACTCTAACTTTGGCTTTTTGAACTCCTTTAGTAGCACTTGCTTTATCTCTGCCAAAGTCCTAGCATGTCATGTAGGCGTAATACTCTGTAACTTCATATACCATACTAGCACACGACCTCTAAATGTTGTTGCTAGCTACGCAATCTTCACAGCCTCATCATGTATGTTCTTAGTGGCCCAAACTATTTCACAGACAAACAAGTGTTGTTATGGATCCTCTGACCCCACTCCCTTGAACTCAGTAAGTCTAAGAGTATTATCTACTTCTGCCGTGTTGGTTTGTGTAGTCCCTCCTCTTGGTGATGTTGGTGGACTCTGATTCTGATTTTGACTCTATGCACTACTCTCACTATTCTAACTGCTACCACTACGTCCTCCTTGACTAACTACGATGGTTTTTTACAAGTCTTCAAATGTTATCTCTGATTGTGGTGACACACATGGGGTCGTGGATTCAACACAAGATCATGGCTGAGTAGGACTTACCAGAGCTTTTATTATTGGACTCGACTGAAACTCCTCTTCTTCTCCTCCTATATATGGTATCTCCACGATTCAGACTAGTGCGTAAGGTTCTCTTTCCTCTTACTCATTGTGCGGCTCTTCTCTCCCAGCCCCAGTCTTTTGTCTCTTGTACCTCCTTCCTTTGCGCAACTCTCCAAACTCGTATTCTTCCTCTGGTATACGGCTTTCTTGCATCCTCGGTCCCTTCCTTCCTTTTCCATTCACTAAGCCTACAAATGTTAAAACTTAATACTCCTTGAGGTATAATAATTTTTCATAATCTCTATGGTTAAGTTCGAATCATCATAGTAATTTAACCCTTTAATATTGTTTGCAAGTACCGGTTCTAGGCATGTACCCAACACTTGCATCTCTGATAAATTATTTGAGTTCAGATTTCCAGTAATTTTATGATGATCTTACCTCCTGAGTGGGTGGCAAGCCCCTCTGCCCCAGTTCTAGCCAGGTTTCCCTTTACTTCCCCCAAATGCCATGTTTATTATTACAAAAATATTATTAATGCATCTTAAAAGGAAAAGCATGTTCAGAACTTTTGTTATGTAGATGGGAGGACAGGTTTGTAGTTAACAAAACAATCAATAGTTTGGTAGATCAACCTTAAGGAATGAACTCAAAAAATCTCGTCCACCAAGGAGAGATGACAAATTGTTAATTGTACAATTCAAACTATTGTGATGGTATGGAGAAAGGCGAATCATGTAATTATAGAGCTAAGAATTGATTCAAGAAACTTTTATAAGAAGTCATCGGAAATAAATACATACGCAACAACAGTAAAACTAGCATTATCAGTATCAAACGATTTGTAAAAATATAACCTCTTGGAACTTTAATAAAGGGCAGAAATACAAACTAAGATGGAACATTTGCCAAATTAATAGTGCAGAAAGGCATGGAATCATAGAATACAGAGATTTTCATAATGTGGCGTGAAATCAAATGAAGCTTTGCTCTATTAATCACAAAACCAATTTGAACAACATGAATACTAGAAATTAAAATTAAATTTCAGAAACTAGACGAGGGCTGAAATGAAACTCAACAGTAAAATACACTAGAGTGCAGTTTACGTGACCCAACAACTAGTCAGAATGCGGAATTCATCAAATAAGTTCTAATGCAATAAACTACGGTATTCATCCTATACCCCGATTACCCAAAATAGTAATATGGAATTACCGTATCACTGGAACACATGATTGCATGTTGTTGAGGAGAGATTTCTCAGTGACATACATGAACAACCAAGACTGGTACATCATGTTCAGCCAAGATGCAGACCATATCGCATTGTCAGGTTTATAAATAGCATTCAACAGGTATGTTACATCCCTGCCAAAAAGGCAATCACGAGCAGATTCTTAAATTCTAATGTGCATCTATAAATGATCTAATTATGTGCAACGCTGAGAAGCTTAAGTTATTATTCCTCTTTCCTTCAGTACAAGCCATCCAAGGTTCATGCCTTTGCTTTTCAGAACAATACCAACCTATCTAGAAAAGTCAACCACTGGAGTTATGTTATCAGTTCTGCTATGTAGCTTATCTTACTGTATTCCAAAGGCAGTCGCCTTAGCAATTCATTAGGTATCAGAAAGGTCTTTCTGAAGTTTCTACTAGCCTTAAGTGAATGATCTCAGTAACAGTATGCACTAGTTGTTTAACTCATTATTACATAAACTTGTCTGAACATCATCAGTGTTGGAAACCACCATTAACTCTTGTTTAGACTCGTGATGCCATACCCTTGTTAATGATTATGCAAACCACCTTTATCTATGTTTCTTTCAGAAGAGGCCGAGTACTCTTCCATCCCATGACAATGGCAATCTCATTTTGAAACCTCTAGGAACCACTGGGAAAATGCAACAAACTCAGATTGATCTCTTAACTGGCCTTACCCTTGACATATTGAAGGCCAATGAGCCCTTTTCTGTTATATCAGTCTCCCAGTCATCTTCACCTACTATATCCCATGCTTTCGACATCAAGCAAGCTTCTCAAGCAGGTTATGTTTCATACCACTATCCCAATCTTCATTTATATGTTTTCTAAACTATTGTACAGTCACATTCTAAACCTTCAGCTCCATTGCAACACAAAGAAGTAATTCTGGTATCTTTTGTACCCCTAAACATTGGACAATAATGAGACTTTGTTTATCTTCCGATATTGACATTCAATACTCTCCAGAGTACTTCTGTATTTTTGTTTCCAGAATATACTTCAGATTCAACAATTCAGCTTTAACTCGTTCACAGTGTGTTCTTGAAGCCCTTTCCCACAAAAGTGGCCTCGCCATCTAAGCTCTGTACAAGACACATGCCGATACCATTAAATTCTCTTTGGAGCAGCTTCTTGGGATGCAAACTCTGATTTATTCTCTAAACTTAACAGAAGTATCATCAGAATTTCTGCTTGTGCTTGCTGTAAAACTAGATTCATCATTTCTTACATATTGAACAGCCAATAAGCTTCTGTCTTCATCTGTCCTCTCACAAGAAGGAACATTTCTCTCAATAGCATATTTTTCATCTTCAATACAAGACAGATTCAAATCGCTGCCCAAAGACTCATTTCTGTCAGCATTACCTGTAGATGAAATGACATCCAATCTCTCTGGCCCATCCAAATTCAAGGACATATCAGTTCCAATAATGCCTGAAGCAGTTAAACCACCATGAAATTTGTCTAGTCCACTGGACAGTTCAATAATCTGTTCAGAACTTCCAATATTCCTCATTTGTTGATCATGGGATGATGATACAGTCCCTTTGGTTTCACTAGAATCAATTTGCAAAGAAACGAAGTCCTGCCTTCCTTGAATTTCATCTGAATTGCAAGCTAACATGTTGCCATTTTCTAAACCCTTACAAGGCCTTAACCCATGCACTCTAGACATCTCATCAATCATACTTTGAGAAAGAACCTGAGATTCAAATTGAGTACCATCATTTCTTGCATTATTGAGTTGCATATGGGAAAAAGCCTGAGCTCCACAATTGTTTTCTGTGATGTAGTATAAGGTGTTTTCTCTTCTAGGATTAAATCCATCAGTCCCATGACAGTCATTTTCAGAATGGTTTTGCTCTGAAGCAAATGAGATTGTAGATTGCTCTTGACCAGCGTTTCTGTCTCTATATTGAGTTCCTCTGCTGCTGTCAAAATAGGCATGAGAATGATCGAACAGACTTTCAGAAATGACTCTAGGACTATAACTTGGCTGGGTTGATATGCTTAAAAATGGACAAATTACAGTTCTTCTACCATAAGAACCTCGAAGAGATACTCGACACACGGGACAGGTTGAGTGTTGCCGTAACCATACATCAATGCAGTTGATGTGAAATGCATGGCCACAGGTAGGCAAGACCCGCAATATGTCCTTCTCTTCATATTCTCCCAGGCATACTGTACATCTGTATAAGCACATTTAAAGAAAAAGTCATTTTATACTCAGTAATTAAAAGATACATGATATTTTAGTCAAAGTCAAAATCAGCACAGTAAAATCAAGAGAGACAAATTCAAAAGCACATGAATCTACACCCATCCCAAGAAGCACAAATCTGAATTTCTGTAAACAAACTACCTCAAT
>SNQJ01S0100642.1:8196-19551 GCA_010110895.2 Picea sitchensis | reverse complement strand
AATAATGCAAGGAAGTAATGCAAGGAAGTAAGCAACATAACATCATTCACACATATGAAATATATAGAGATAGATATCTCCCGAGGAAACCCATAAAGGGTAAAAACCTCTTTGTCTTTATATGATAAGTAATCTTTACATTATGTACATTATCATACTTATGAGCACCAACACATAATGAGGCTAAAACCTTTGTTTTGCAAGCTGCAACTTGTTGAGAGAACCAACTCTCTAATTTCTCTAGCTCCTACTAGAAGGAAGCACCAACTCCCTGGTTTCTCTAGTACCCACTAGAAGGAAGCACCAACTCCCTATGTGTTCTAGCACCAACTAGATGGAAACACAAACTTCCAATCACACACGCACCAAACTGTATAACTGAGAGCAACAATTCTCTCTCGCACCACCTTGCCACCCTAGTTTCTCTGGCTACAACCAGATGGAAGCTACAACTCCCTCTATTGAAGCACCCACTTGAACCTCTGAGAATAACAGTCCTCCCTAGCACCTCCCTTCCACCCTGAAATATAAAGTTTTTTATATGTATAAATTTATCACAGCGATACAATATTTATCATTGGCTTACCAGGGTTATCACTGTTCTGCTATGTTGCTCTGCTCTCCTGTATCAATGTCTCTCTGTCTGCATCTTCTTGCGATTTCTGATCTTCTATTTTTCTCTACAAGAGAACCTCAACCTTCCTTTAGTGTCTCATTGTCTTGTTTCACACATGCCTTGCGCGTTCTGTGCTTCTACCTTTTATGCTCTGTGCACCATGTCCATTCAATGCACCATTTCTCTTCTTTGTATTTCAGCTACTGCACAATCCTCCTTCTACACTCCTGAATCCCTCTCAACAACAACTCACATCTCTTCTTTCTTATGCCTTCTCATAGTCTCTTTACATCTTGTGCATGACCTGTGTGCAATGCTTCTGCATGCTCTTCATGTCGAGTGCTTTGCTTGATCATCATTGCAACTCTTAAGCTTCTCTAGCTATTCAACCCATGTGTCCATCATCACTGGGTGTTATGCTGAGATTCCTTAGCCTCTCCAATAGTCAAGAGTCTTTGTCTTATCTTTCACAGTCGAGCTCATCCTCTCTGTTGCAGTTACAGGCTTCAACGCTCATCCATCTGTCAATTTCCTCTACGAACAATCTTCATTCCACTAGCATATTCCTTAAGACTCTTCAACTCATCTGGAAATCACGCAGAAGTCTCTTCAAGTCCTCTGGCATAAACCATCAGTGGTTTCTAGTAGTTACACTGTGAACCTCCAAATACCACTTCATCAACTAAATCACCATTGATCGATTAGCTGTGAAGAGAAACAATAGCCCTTCGATCATATTCCTGAATAACTTGCACCATTGGATAATAAATGATGGGTCTCATGCCTATTTTGCAGTTTCACAATTTGGCCTTTCGAGATTTTGGCATTCCGACATTCGGCTTTTCGGCATCCTTATGGTGAGGTATCTCGACTCTCCAAGTCGCAATCTCCAAAATGGATATTAGCTTCGTGTTACATCCTCCCTTGAGACTTCGTCGATGTGACCATGGGTTATGACCAAGGGCCAATTCTGAACATGTATTTCACATTTCGTGCTTCGGGGATTTTGTGATGAGTCGTCTCGACTCTCCATGTCCCAAACTCTGAAATGGAGCTTGTCTCTTCGATATCTTCTCTACATCTTTTCGACAATGTGACCACAGGTGGTGACCATATCCTTATTCAAAAATGCATTTCGGCGTTTCGTCATTTTGGCATTTCTGTTGCAAAGTGTTTCAACACTCCAACTCTCGGTATCCGAAACCAGAACCAAAAGGTATTTTTTGCATTTTGGCATTTTGGCATTCTGACATTCCTTGTGATGAAGTGTTTTAACGGTCCATCTCCCGATATCTGAAATCTACACAAAAAGGTGTTTCGACGTTTCACATTTCGCAACTTCGGGACTTCTGTGATGAAGAGTCTCGACTCTTGACTCCTCCAACTCCTGATATTTGAACCTCCAGTCAATGTGCATGTTTTAGGTCTTTGGGGTTTCGCATTTCGCAATTTTGGGACTCCTGAAGATAAAGAGTCTTGACTCTTCCAACTCCCGGTATCTGAAACTGTCCTCCTGCTTTCAAGATTTCGGTGTTTCACATTTCGCGATTTCGGGACTCCTGATGATGAAGAGTCTTGACTCTTCCAACTCCCAGTATTCGAAACTATCCTCCTTATTTTGGGACTTATGTTTTTTGCATTTCGCGATTTCGGGACTCCTGATGATGACGAGTCTCGACTCTTCCAACTCCTGGTATCCGAAACTTTCCTCCTTCTTTCGGGATTTTGGTGTTTCGCATTTCACGATTCTGGGACTCCTAATGATGAATATTCTCAACTCTTCCAACTCCCGGTATTTGAAACTATCCTCCTACTTTTGGGATTTTGTAACATTGCTTCACCTTGCTCTTTAAAGAACGTGCAGGTTCTCCTGAATCCAACGTCGGTTGGACCTCAAGCTCAGATCTAACGTTCATCAGGAATTCTCAATGGGATACAAAGATCACTATTGCTTCCCCTCCTGGGCTTACACATCCTACAAACTTGGAATAATTTCTAAATGTCAAAAGGCCTCAACCTTTGATCCATCTAAGATCCTGAGTACGATATCTGTCTTGAGCTTTGGCAATGAGTTAACCTCATCCCTGGTGCAAACCTATGCACTGTGTGTGACTCTGTGCTAATCCTCCCGAGCTTACGTTGTCCCTGTTTTTCCATCGCTGCATACTCTGATCTTTCCATCAATGAAAAGCACACCTGCCTGTAAACATGCAAACAATGAGGCACCTTTTTTGTTACTTGATCGGTTCAATATATACTTTTTTTACATTTTGGCCATTCTTCTTTTGATAAATTTTCTCCATAATATAGAATATGATCATCGAGACATGCATGAATAGCTTGATACTCCATTCCAATATATTTCATAATGTTATGTAAATACTGATATGTGTGGAAAAAAAAAATTGGCAGTGGTAACAAAAATTCACCTAACAATCTACAACATAAAAAATCGATACTCGTTAATGTAAATAATATTAATCGTACATATTGCATCCAAAATTTACTCCTGATCTACTAACAATAAAAATAGAGGAAAAAAAAATACTTGTATCATCATGTACTAAGTGTGACAAAATATATTACATACCTTAGCAGTTCTGTCACATGATTGTTTGACAAGCCATTCATAACCTTTAAGTTCACCAACAACAATATTGCAGAGAGAATACTTGTTTTGGAGCCTTCATAAAGATGTTGAATTGCATTCTCAGGTACAGGTATTTCAAAAACACCATCAAGCTGGTCATCATCATCATGCATTCCAACATTATTAAATGTCTACACGATCAATATATTTTTCGAACCTTCTTCAATTTGGTTATAAGAATCAACATATTTTTCCATAGGATCATTAACTTGATCTTCAATATTTGCTCCATGTTCCTAAACACGTGTTTGTACAAACATCTCTTCCTCCACAGGCAGTGCCCTAGGTTTTCATTCCATTATAATTACAAAACATCAATTAATATTAGTGTATATAACAAATATTTATAATGATACAAACATACTCTATCCAATGGCTACAATCACCAAGTCATGTTGAACCATTTTATAGATACATGATTTAATAATGATCCAATATGAAATATAACATACACATGTGCATATTCTAAATTTTAGCAAGGAGTATGGATTTGACTAAAGTAGATACATTGTTGGATGTGTCTACAATAGGGAGACTATCCCATAGACGTAGGAGGGAAAGTCAAAACATCCATAGTACTCACACACACACCATAAGGGGAAAACAATGTGAAATAAATTACTTAACTAATTATAAATTCAATAAAATTAAAACATATCATTGTACATACCTCACTTACAAATCAACCATGGAAAATATCTCCTAAACAACCATGGAAATTATAGCCACAAAAAATTCATGGATTTGAATAGAAGCTACAACCACAAGTATATGATAGTATTCCCTCACTACTAGATGGTCGTGTTATGCCCAAATAGGAGTTGATGGTAATACCCCACTAGTATATGTGACGCAGACCCCTGACCCTTAGGCCAAGATATACATAGGATTGATCATCTTCAAATCCACAGAACTGAAATTTTCCTTTCGGGCCCTCACTTGAACCCCACGAATCTGATCCACAGGTCCTTCACGAAAACCCCACCTACAGAATGTGCACCAAGTGTGAGTCTTCACCTCCACACGACCACAACCCAGGCCTTAGCGCAAGCACCTTTCATGACTTGTGATATCGTGAGTTTGTGAGTCAAAGACCCTCAACTCCAAACCTTCAGTACCCGAGATGCAATACGGGTATGGCTCCTTCCTTGATAGCGCCTTCCACAAGCAATCACCAACTAGGGCCTAACTCTAGCAACCCTCGCAACTCACAAATTCACGAGTTGGAGTGTTGAGCCCTCGTGTTCCTCCTTTGTGAATCCATAAGACATGATAAGTAAAAATTGGGTTGACTCCTTCCCAGGCGACGTGTGTCCACCACCTGTCAACCACGCAGTCCCCACCTGATGTATATGCCACGTGTTCGCACGAGCCCTCGACGCTCGGGACTTTGCGACATTAGCAATCAAGGTGAAACTCCTTCACCCTCCAAAACCTTGATACATGATGTAGTGAGGTGCCAAATATCATGGCTCTCCTTCCTCCTCGATCGACAGTTCAGGTCGAATTGCAATCTTGTAACTCGGGGGTTTGAAGCAAAAGGAAGTCTGCCTCCCTGCTCGCGATACCCAAATTCGTGAAATGACCCAGATCTCTACCACCTGTCCTACAAAATGGACAGTCCTGAGGCTTTAAGGACTTGACGAGTCCTCTTCCTTCTATTGTTATGAGGTTTAAACCTCACGCACTTTTTCTGGATCCAATGACTCATGACAACTCGACACTTCTCCCTCAAATTTTATGTCGTCCGTTCTACCCTTCTATGTAGCTTCCTAGGGATTAAACCCTCCACACCTTCTTCTAGATCCGATGGTTATCGGTTCTCTGTGCTAGATCTGATGGCCCAGATCTATTCTCCTGCACACTCTTCTCCTGTTTCTTGGATGTAGTCTCCAACGGTCCAAATCTCATCCTCCTAGTACCGATCCAATGATAGCTATGCTCCTCCTCTTGAGCTTGCACTTCTTCCTTTCCCTTGGAATATCTCTTGCTCCAAAAGGCCTCGGCCTTTGTCTCTACTGCGAATCCTATAACCTTGGCTCTCGCCTATATTCTAAGAGGCGTTCCTCCTCCTGAGCTTCTCAAACTCTAAACCCTCTAAAGGGTTTTCTTGGCCTCTGCAATTTCTTCTAGGGTCCTTGCACGCAACTCTGTTACCCTTCCTCAGCTTTTCCTTCTCTAACCTGTGTAAGGGGTTCGACCCTTTTCTCTCCTTTCAAAGGGGAATTTGGTGCCCTCTTGACAACCTCCTGCTCAAGCACGCTTTGCTGAGAAAATAGAGTGTTCAACAACTCTGTGAGTGTCTTTCTCCTTAACACTTCTCTTTTCTGAGAAATTGAAATAAGAGTTCCTTCTATGCACACTTGCACCAACTCAATGCCCACCTGGCAGAGTTCTCTAGAGTCCTCGGTGACTCTGTATTCTCACTAAACTCAAAATAGAGTTCTCCTGTGCACTCCTTGCACTTGCTCGATGCCCTCCTGGTAGAGCTCTATAGAACCTCAGACGTTTTGTCTTCTCTGTGCCCTCCTCTGCACAGTTCTTCCTTCAAGGTGTTCAACAACCTTGAGGCCTCCTCCTTGAGTCAATGACTTCCTCAAGTGCACCCTCCTGGCACGTCTTTCTCTAAATTCCGCAGAATTTGGAAGTGCAGTATATGCACTGGCTTACAGAACCCCCAGTGTTTTTTCATGCAACCTCTTGCATGAAACAACAAAGAACCAGACCTGGAATCAAAGAACCCAACAAACAACAATTTTTGTCTATAACCTGCAAATGTTTACAAACATACATCTACAACATATCATAAATGCATAAATACATTCATCAACAAACACAGAATAACATGCAGGAAAAACTACTCTGATTGTATTAAAATGAAATGCCTCTTTACAATGTGAGCTCGGACTGTAACAAAGTCACAGATTCCTCTTTTCTCCCTATTCTCTCTATTCTTCTCTACCTCTCTACCGACTAACTGCCTACAGAAAAAAAAAAAAAAAAGATCTTTTTACAAAAGGGGCTCCTTGATCTCTTCCCTCCATCTCACCAACTCGCATTAAATTACATTCAATTACATTGAATGGTTTTCTAGTCTGAATCAGATACAGATCTCAGCCTTACAACCATTTAAGGAAAACTTTATCTAAATATTGCACACATGCATGGATATTGGCTTTACTAGCCTTACAATATTTAATACAATTTTCAAATTTGAAGTTTGAAAGTGAGAGGGTTGCGCCTCTCCTCTCCATTGAATGTGCGCTTGATGTGTTGGCTGGCTGGCGCTTGATGACGTGGAGCGATGCTTCTGAATCCCTCGGGCCAAGATCCGCATAGGATCGATCTTCTTCGAATCCGCAAAACTGAAATAGTCCTTTCGGGCCCTCGTTGGAACCCCGCGAATCTGATCCATAGGTCCTTCATGAAAACCCCACCTGCACAACGTGCACCAGGTGTGAGTCTTCACCTCCACAAAACCAAAAACAGGGGCTTAGCGCAAGTGCCTTTCATGACTCGTGATCTCGCAAGTTTGTGAGTCGAATACCCTTGAATCCAAACCTCCAATACCCGAGATGCGATATGGGTATGGCTCCTTCCTTGTTAGCACCTTCCACAAGTGATCGTAAGCTAGGTCTTAACTCTAGCACCCATCGCAACTCGCAACTTCACGAGTTGGAGTGTTGATCCCTCGTGCTCATCCTTTGCGAATCCTCGAGACACAATAAGTAAACAATGGGTTGAATCCTTCTCAGGTGATGTGTGTCCACCACCTGTCAACCACCCGGTCACCACCTGACGTATGTTCCACGTGTTCACACGAGCCCTCGGTGCTTGGCACTTTGCGACTTTAGCGATCAAGGTAAAACTCCTTCACCCTATGAAACCCTGATACATGATGTAGTGAGGCACCAAATCTCACAGCTCTCCTTCCTCCTTGATCAACGGTTCAGGTCGAATCGTGATCTCGCGACTCGAGTCTTTGAAGCGTAAAGAACTCCGCCTCCCCACTCATGATACCCGACTTCGCGAAATGACCTAGATCACTGCCACCTGTCCTCCAAAATGGATGGTCCTGAGGCTTTTGAGACTTCATGAGTCCTCTTCCTTATACTGTTACGAGGTTTAAACCTCGTGCACCTTTTCTAGATCCAACGGCTCATGGAAACTTGACACTTCTCCCTCGAAGGTTTTGCCATCCATTCTACCCTTCTGTGTAGCTTCCCAGGGATTAAACCACTCACACCTTCTTCTAGATCCGATAACTATCAGTCCTCTGTGATATATTTGATGGCCGAAAACTATTCTCCTGAGCGATCTTCTCCTATTTCCTGGACGTGGACTCCAATGCTCCAGATATCGTCCTCCGAGTACCGATCCAATGACAGTTGTGATCCTCCTCCTGAGCTTGCACTTCTTCCTTTCCCTTGGAAGATTTCTTGCTCCAAAAGGCCTCATCCTTTGTCTCTACTGCAAATCCTGTAAACTTGGATCTTGCCTGTATTCTGAGAGGCATTCCTCCTCCCAAGCTTCTCAAACTCTGAACCCACCAAAGGGTTTTCTTGGCCTCTATAATTTCTTGTGGGGTCCTTGCATGTAACTGTACTATCCTTCCTGATATTTTCCTTCTCGAACCTCTAAGGGGTTCAACCCTTTTCTCTCCTTTCAAAGGGGAATTTGGTGCCCTATTGACAACCTCCTACTCAAGCACGCTTTTCTAAGCAAATAGAGTATTCAACAACTCTATGAGTGTTTTTCTCCTTGACACTTCTCTTTTCTCAGAACTTGAAATAAGAGTTCCTTCTGTGCACACTTGTACCAACTCAATGCCCACCTGGAAGAGTTCTCTAGAGTCCTCAGTGACTCTGTGTTCTCACTGAACTCAAAATAGAGTTCTTCTGTGCACTCCTTGCACTTGCTCGATTCCCTCCTAGCAGAGCTCTACAGAACCTCAGATGTTTTGTCTTCCCTATGCCCTCCTCTGCATAGTTCTTCCTTCAAGGTGTTCAACAACCTTGAGGCCTCTTCCTTGAGTCAATGAATTCCTCTGGTGTGCCCTCCTGGCACGTCTTTGTCTAAATTCCACAGAATTCAGAAGTGCACTCTATGCACTGGCTTACAGAACCCACGGTGTTTTTTCATGCAACCTATTGCATGAAACCACAAAGAACTAGACCTGGAATAAAAGAACCCAATAGACAACAATTTATGTCTGTAACCTGCAAATGCGTACTAACATACATCTATAGCATATCATAAACACATAAAGACATTCATCAACAAACACAGAATAACATGCAGGAAAAACTTCTCTGATTGTATTAATATGAACTGCATCTTTACAATGTGAGCTCGGATTGTAACAAAGTCACAGTTTCCTCTCTTCTCCCTATTCTCTCTATTATTCTCTACCTATCTACCGACTAACTGTCTACAGAAAAAAAAAATATATATCTTTTTTTCAAAAGGGGCTCCTCGATCTCTTCCCTCCATTTCACCAACTCTCATTAAATTACATTCAATTACATTGAATGGTTGTCTAGTTTGAATCGGATCTATATCTCAGCCTTACATCCATTTAAGGAAAAATTTATCTAAAGCCTGCGCACATGCATGGATTTTGGCTCTACTAGCCTTACAATATTTAATACAATTTTCAAATTTGAAATTTGAAAGTGAGAGGATTGTGCCTCTCCTCTCCATTGAATGCATAGTTGATGTGTTGGTTGGTTGGCGCTTGATGATGTGGAGCGATTCTCCTGCATCATACTCCTCTGCTATGAGAAATTCATGAGCTCCTACTCATGAGCTTCCTAGCATGGTTGTTGAAACCCACCTGGAGCCTGAACAGTTCTTTGGAGTTTCTCATTCGCTCCATTTCTTCGCTATTGCTGCTATTGTTTCTTCTTCCCTACCAATCTAGCAAGTTCTCCTCTTCTCAGCTCCTCCTCACTGGAAGTTTCTGTTGTTGACCTCGACATCAACCTTGTAATCTTCTCAATCTCCTTGTCCAACTGTTCCCATGGCTAGCTCTCCTTTTGTATCCTGCTCCACTGCACTTCTTCTTTGAAAATGGGTAGATCATCCTGATCCCCCATGTTATCTTCTTCCTTTGTGGCCTCAACTTGCCACTCTGTTGCAAAATTCAGTTTTGGAGTCTTATCACTGAGTCTCTTCTCAGCTTCCCCTTTTGATAGCTTTTCTTCTTCCATTTCTCCTACTGGTGCATATCCAGCTTCCTCCAGTTGCTCCTTAGACTAAAATTATGATTCACCTTCTATTGCAAACCTCAGTGCTGTAGTCATCATCTACTCAACTCCTTGGCTAAAATTTCTGATTGATTCCTCAGAATGCTCCTCTGCTAACATCTGCATGACTGTCTGCTCATGGAAGTCATCTACTGGTTTTGGATGGTTCAACCAATCCTCCAGCATCTCCAACTCCATCTCCCATGGAGTGAGCATCTTATTTGCATGCTCTTCTTCTGCTAAAGCTTCCACTGTTGTAGTTATCCTCTGTTCAGCCTCTTGACTGAAAATTTTGAGCATTTCTGCTGAATGCTCTTCTTCCTCAACTGGGTCAGGTTCTGATGTCTGTCCCATTTCTTCTTCCTCTTGGGTGGCTTCTGACATCTTCTCCTTCGTCATGACAGTCACCGCTAGTTGTCTTTCTGTTGTTGCTGCATTGGCAACACACACGCTGGCCTCAACTAGGCTATATGGAAGGAATACATTTATCCCTCCAATCATCAGAATGCTCTTCTGATATTCCTTCTCTATCAGTTTTCCTTGCTGATATCAACTCACCTTTGAGCTCATCTTCTCTGTCATCCCCTCTCGTCGATAAAAACTCATCCCTGAGTTCATGAGACTTTCAAACAGTCTCATCTAGTCTCCCTTGCCCTCCTGGAAATATGGAGTTCCTCCTCTTCGTCTGCCCACCTGACAGTCTATGAGATCAATCGATCCCATATCAGTGCCCTCCAGGAAATTTTAACTTTCAGCACCGCCCTCCTGGCAGTATACGAGACCTTCACTTGATCTGTTTCTATTGCCCACCTGGAAATTTGAAAGTCCATCTTTGCCCACTTGGCAGTCTATGAGATCATCCAGTGATCTCAGTTCATCCTCAATGTCACCGAGATTTCTCCCAGTCTCTGGTTCACACACATGAACCATCTCCTCTTCATCTCTGAGGCTTTCCACATACCTCAGCCATTCCTTCAATAGCCTTCGCTGTCTTTTGGCCAACAACTCCTTGACTAGCCACTTTACCCTTCTCATTATGGGCTATTCATATACCCAATGTGTCTTTGTGTTTTACTGCACCTGCAGTGAAAGATATTCCATCCTCACCCTTATCTTAGCGAGTTCTTTGTCAACCTCTGCTTTACTCATCTGTTGGTGGTCTCCTCTTCCACCATGCTCATGGCCTTCAGTAGCCATTTTCTTCCTCAAGAATGTGACTGATCCTTCTGGATCAGCCCACCTAGCTGTCTACCATTGTTTCTCACCCTGCAACAATCTTCACCTTTTACCTGTCTCCTATAGGCTCTTCTTCACCTCGCTTCCTCTTTTGCTTGAAATATATGAGAAAACTTCTTCTTTAATACCAACTTTGGGACAGACCCCCGACCCTCGGGCCAAGATCCATAGAGGATCGATATTCTTCGAATCTGCCGAACTGAAATAGTCCTTTTGAGCCCTCACTGGAAGCCCATGAATCTAATCCATGGGTCCTTCATGAAAACCCCACCTTCACAACATGATCTAGGTGTAAGTCTTCACCTCCACACGACCACAACCCAGGCCTTAGTGCAAGTTCTTTTTATGACTCACGATCTCACGAGTTTGTGAGTCAAAGACCCTCGACTCCAAACCTCCAATACCCGAGATGCGATATGGGTATGGCATCTTCCTTGTTAGTGCCTTCCACAAGAGACCATCGGCTAGGGACTAACTCTAGCACCCCTCGTAACTAGAAACTTCGTGAGTTGGAGTGTTGAGCCCTCATGCTCCTCCTTTGGGAATCGTCAAGACACAATAAGTCAACAATGGGTTGACTTCTTCCCAGGCAATGTGTGTCCACC
>SNQJ01S0100639.1:0-30837 GCA_010110895.2 Picea sitchensis | reverse complement strand
TATACAGATAAATCTTCGATTATCCATTTTTTATATATATTTAACTGAACAATAAAATTTTGATTATCTAATTTGATTGTATTAATGATTTGCAATGATCATCGGTGATATTATTTCCAAACCGTCATGCTATATCAGGTTTTTCGCACTCCCCAAAATCGAAAATGATATGCTAACAGTAAATTTTGAGTGTATTTCTAACGAAATGTAGGGATTACGATTGGAATGGATTACGAATTTGGCACGAGGGCATGCAGATCCACTTACAGGGGCACCAAATTAGGCATGTAGGAAGTCACAGAGAGCTTCCATGATGATACTGCCAAAAGTATATGATAGATATCAATCTATGCTTTAGACGTTGGCAACGGTTTATGGTAATGGGAGGAATTATGTAGACGCAAAGATGATCACGATCATGATTTATGGCACATATGCAGATCAAGTTGGGTCACAGGTGACCTTTATGTATATTGCAGATGTCACAGAGAGCATTTGTTGACATGCTTTAGACGTTGGCAACGGTTTATGGTAATGGGAGGAATTATGTAGACGTGAAGATGATCACAATCACATTTTATGGCACATATGCAGATCAAGTTGGGTCACAGGTGACCTTTATGTATATTGCAGATGTCACAGAGAGCATTTGTTGACATAAGAACCCAGCTATATCATGAAACTTGTTGATGGGAAATGGAGAAACGTCGCCCCCATCAAAGGACGTGGGCCTGACACACTCACAAATTTCGACATGGGAAATGTTGTCGGAGTGGTTGACGGAAGGGTGTATTTTGGTGAACACTTTCCTAGCCCGACAATTAGGGTTATAGAGGCCTTGAAGAACTATGGGAGAATGGATATCACATCTCAGCAACCGTAATGGAAAATGGAATACATGCCCATCCCAAGAGTAATGGGTGACATGTGCATTCTCCCAATGAAAGATGCTCATCATCAACTGGCCAAAATGGCACCACTGACTGGGAAGATGGGCAAGAGCCTGCATTTTCTCTTCTCCTCTACACGCCCGTCGAAGAAATTGGCAAGAGGTTTACATATCTGGCTCCGGCTACAATCCTGAGAATGTATCATTCCACTACTATTGTGCTGCCCGACGGGCAGGTTTTAGTAGCTGGGAGCAATCCCCATCAGATTTATAATCTTTCCGCCAATCCATTCCCCATAGAACTGAGAGTAAAAGCCTACGTTCCTCCCTATTTTCATTCCCTCTACGATCACAAGAAACTGGCCATTGCATCTATTTCTACAAGGGAAATCAAATACGGGTCAAAATTCATCATTCTTTTATCTATTTTGAACTTGTGCAACAATGAATTTTCATGCATATGCCCCTCCTTTCAACACACACATAGTTTCCATGCACCAGAGAATGCTCTCGCTTGCAACCATGGATGTTGTCAAGGCCGATGAAAACAACACATACTTAGTTTCCATAACTTCTCTGTCGGGCTCAGTGGTGGCTCCTCCGGGATACTACTTTCTTGTGAGCAAGTGAAGCCCGAAATTAGTGATGGTTATCAATGGTCTAGTGAGGTTGTTAGGTGAAGGAAAAGTGAAGCAACAACAATCGGACAAGGAACACCTTCCCAAGAAAAAAGATCCAACCTTCTATTTTTCAAAGATGAGTACATCAAGGCATCTACTTTCTTCATATCCTTCACCTGCTACAACCCATGACTACACGACTCACAGACGTGGCCATTTACATATTGTGCCTTTACATATTCCAGCATCAATTTGCCATGCAGTATTTATGGTTTTATCTCTTCCTTTCTAGTATGGTGGACAATGATCATGATGAGAACTTTGTATAGGGAAGTTTTGTTTGACACTTGTCATGATGATATTTTCTGTGCTTGGTTTTCTTTCTCCTTCCAACCATGGTGGATTGATGATAGCTATGGTTCTATTGTGGGTGCTCATGGGTTTGTTCGTTGGATACTCTTATGCTCGGTTATATAAGATGTTCAAGAGCTCAAAAACACACTAAAGACTACTTTCATGTTTCCTAGAATTGTTTTCTACATTTTCGGTGGCTAAATGCATTGATCCGTGAGAAATCTCCTGGCGGTTGTTCATTAATTTGGGGACCATGTTTGTTTTCTTTATTCTTTTAGGTTTTGGAATTTTGTTCTTATCTTTTATTGGTAGCTACTTTGGCTACAAGAAACCCACAATTGAAGATCCAGTGAAAACAAACAAAAAATTCCCAGGCAAACTCCAGAACATGCTTGGTACATGCAACCTGTTTCCTCCGTACTCATTGGTGGCATATTATCGTTTGCTGTTGTTTTCATTGAGTTGTTTTTCATCATGAATTCTATATGGCTGAATCAGTTCCACTACAGCTTTTGGCTTCTTGTTCATAGTCTTTGTTATCCTACTCGTCACATGTGTAGAGATCACGATTGTTCTTTGCTACTTCCATCTATGCAGTGAATATTATCATTGGTGGTGGAGAGCATATCTGACTTCCGGCTCTTCAGCACTCTTCTTGTTTCTATATTCAATATTTTACTTCCTCACGAAACAAGAGACTTTAGTTTGCATGATTGTCATTCTACCAAGGTCAAATAGTCTTCAGATTGTCAAAGTACCAAACTATCCTTCCATCGTTGTCTCGAAACTGATTGGATCTATGGTTGTGCATGGTGGCTTGCGCTATGGGTATATGAAAGTTAACATCCATTGTTTGTTTTGTTTTATTCTTTGTTTTATTTGTTTTTGTTTTTTCTCTTTGTTTTATTATAAAACAATTATAATAACAAAAAAATTACTTGTTTTATTATAAACAATTTCTTTTTTTTTTTTTTTTTTTTTTTTTTTTTGTTTTATTTCTTTGTTTTATTATAAACATAAAAAAATTAATAATATACATAGTAATAGAATTAGGTCAAAACATAATAAAATAAAAATAAAATAAAAAATTTATAAAAAGATAAAAACAAATTATAAAATAAAAACAACAAAACAAATAAATTGCAAATGACCTCTTTTTATAAATTCCTGAAAGCAATATGAACACATGTTTTTACGATTTTACTGCCGGGATGAAACAAACACGCACACAAATCCACTACGACGAGAGGTATAAAATGTATTTTTTTACTTTGTCGATTTGTCCTTATTTTTGCATGTTATATTTTCGAACATCTCACAAGTTTCATGCAGGATTTGTAATCACTAATTTTTTCAGAGCTGGTTGATCAAAGATATTGTCGCAGAAGTGATTTTCAAAAATCACAAAATTTTGAAAAGATCATGTTTTTCTTGATTTCAGAAGGAGTTGTTACTCATCATAAACATCATGACATTTATTGTTACACATAAACCTTTCATAAAACCAATTGTGCCATGAATGTCTTCCTCCATTTCACCTTCAAAGCAGATTGGTCCTCCCTGTGTTTAACCCCACCTTCCATTGAATTATCCTTCATGTCTTCTCACATGCCTATCTTTCTGATTCTCATACATCTCTTTAGTTTTTTTTTTTTCAATTTTCCTTTTCAATAAAACTATCCAAAATTCCCTTTCCATGACTACATTGCCTTGCCATACAATAATCGGCATTTCTACTAAGATCTTTCTTTCATTTATAGTCCCACTCACCTTTTATCAACTCATATTGACTCCATTGGATTCCTTAAGGCCCACTCAACAAGTTCCTGGCTCCCCATCGAATTCTCAACAACACCTTATCTCGATATAGACTAGAGTCCATTTTGAGGCACTGAGGCTTCTTGTATGCCTTTAATGGAAATTTCTCTCGCTGACAATCATGGGTATACATCAATGTCCCTTGATCGCCGGGATCTTGTAAGTGGCTCGACATCATCTCATTCATTCTCACTTAGCAAGATGTGCTCGGGTGCCTTTGCACTCCCATTGACATCAATGATGAGTTGTCTCATGTTGGTTAACGGTGACATTCATCATTGGTTGGTAATCCAATGACTTATTTTCATGTCGACATCGACACATTCATTCATATGACTAGAATTGTAACATCAAGTTTTGTAGTAGGTGAAGACTATACATTTTTCATGTGACTCTAATGCCAGCTAATAAAGAACATGACTTCAGCCTTATGAGAGTACCATAGTTCCATATTCTATGCCTTCCTTATTTCTCATGATTCAGCAGTAGTAGCTCAGATTCCTCCACTTCACATTCTCTAATCTAGAAGACAACAATACAAGAAGCAATCACTTTTCACATAGTCTTGTAGCAATGACATATTCCATCCTCCAGAAGTCGGATCAGCCATATTCCCATTGCATGTTCATCAATATTTTGGGTAAGTGGAGGTATGTTATTTTCTTAACTTTAATCGTGTAATTCCTCAACTCCTAGCAATGAATAATTTGGAAAATTCCCTCACCAAGTTCCCTTCCTTTTCACTTCTATGACTTATGCTATGTTGCATGAGGACATTCAACTAGTTTAGTTGGGGGGTAGGGGACATTATTTACTATCATAACTCCACTTTTCCACCACCATCATTCCATTTCGCCTCATTTACCATTTATGAACATTTATTTTCCAACGATACTATGTTTCACTCTTTGTTTCATAAACATTGTTATGCATGACAGCATGATTCAAAAAATATACAAAAAAGGGCTTTCTTACCGCTGATAAGCTTTCTCCTTATGCACATTGATAGCATATATTTTCTAGTAAGAATATGGGTAAACTATTATCATAACAACAAGAGAACAAATAATGAAAATGAATGTTGTTAACACAAGAACCAACACTTTTATATTCATGGTTGCCACACGTTGTCCGCCAAATTATAAGAAATTGTCAATTGTTACTCATGTAAATTCCATCCTCGGAAACATTTATTATCATCACTAAAATCCAACATTCAGATGCCAAAAAAATTTTGAGAAGATCCGATGCATGGCTGTATGAGACATGCAACAAGTTAAGTTGGGGGTGTTGGGGCCTTAAATTCCTATTTCATCCACCTTCCCTTCATTCTCCACATTTCATCACTTCCCATTAACCTTTCACTCTATATCATTTCCATAAATAATATACTTAAGTTTCACCTTATTGTTCTCCATAATTTCATTCATTTTAGTATTAAAAGGGGAATTTCAGGATTAAATGGGTTAAAAAAATTGACATGTTTTCTATATATATATATAAACAAAAAAAAAAAAATGTGTGAGCTTTGTAATGTGTAGGAATATATGAAGAATTAACACAAAAAGACTTATCGAATATCTCCTCCACCATTTCAATATTTGAGGAGATAATTCAAGCCCATTCCAAGGACAAGATCATGGAGATTTATTGGAATATCTTATCCAAGAGATATGTGTGGAGGATTTGAAGAGATTATATTTTGTAATAATAGGAAATATGTTGAGAGAAAACTCCGATCTGTAATAATGATGGTTATCTTATCTTCAAGGCTCTCTATGTATAAAAGAGAGTGCTCTCTCTACGATAATTCAATCCAAGTAATCAATTAGAGCATGGAATTAGAGTAGTCATTAGGATTCCAAAGAGAAAGGGATTCTTAGCTTCTTGATCCATGGTTTTGGTTTCATGATTTCATTATTTTGTTATGAAGATTTATTTGATTATTGTAATGTAATTTGAGATTGATTTATTGTGAGCTCACATATGTCTTTTAGTCATTCAACTCTTCACATGTTGTATTTTTCTTATTCTCATGTAGTTCTCCATTTCTAGATTAATTTTTTCATGCAATTTCTCATTCCTAGATTAATTTCATTTATGCAATTTCCATTCCTAGATTAATTTCATTTACGCAATTTCATTTCGGTTGTGTGTTTTAGCAATTCAACTCCAAGTCGTATGTTTAAATTTCCTACATTATATTAATGATTCAATTTTAGTTATAGCTTAAACATTAGATTAGATTAGTCTCAATTCAACAAGAGATATACTTTGTGTGTGCTTCGTAAGTTTACGATCCTCGGATTGACAAATTAGATAGTTGGGCAATTACAATTCAATTAATACAACATTAGCTTGGCCCAATATAACGACTGCCGCTCCCTTGTCACCATTGTTGTTCCCTTTGTAAGTAGTGTTGTTCATTTAAACGGAACAATTGTCGTTCATTTTGTTACAATTGTTGTCCCTTTGCAAGGGTTGCATCTCCTCGAGGATCTGCATTGAAATGAAAGGTAAGAACCTACATTAGGCAAATAAAACACTTCAGCCGCTGCCTACCTTTGGATGATGGCTAGAGGTTATATTTTAGACATCTTTAGAGCCCAACATGCATTTGTTTCAATGCTTTTATGTGTATGGGATTTCATGTTGAGGTGTGTGGAATCATGGAGAGGGAGAGAGTATGAGTTTCAATTGTTTATCTTTCTTGAGAATTCCTACAAGGAGAGTGCAAAGGAAGGTCCACAAGGAGGTTGATGAGGGTTCTGAGTTTTATCTTAGAAGCTCAGGAGAGATAAAGTTGTTCTCATACCATCAGAATACAAGGATAGCGCAGTCGCGGGTGCGTGCATAGACGATTTAAGTCTCGATAATTTTCCAAACTAGGTGAGTGGTTGAAGAAATGTTGTCGCAAGGGAGTGTGCAGAGTTGGGAGGTTTCATATAATCATAGATTATCATGAAACCGCAAGGAATGCAGGAAGAATCCCTTAGAATCCTTGATTTTGCAGCAAAGAACCAAGCTCAGGAGGGATAAAACTTCAGAGGAGTTCAGCAGTTGATGAGGTTTGGAGTCATCTCACAGAAATCAAGATCATGAGGAAAGATGTCGAGTTGTTTCACAAAATATTTGAGAAATTGAACCAGACGGTTGAGTTTCTCTCGCGAGGAGGAACGTCGTGATTTTCATGTACCAATGATCCAGTTGGATAATGCATGGAGGATAAGGTTGAGATGACTCGCAAGCTCGAGAGTATTAGTAGTTGTTAGATCTGGATCAACAAGAGTCATTGATTGGAGATTGGAGTTTCGACATTTCAGAGTCTAGAGGGAGGAAACAACTACCTTGAAGTCGTGATGCGCGAAATCCCAACAAGATCAGGACCGTTGATCGTGGAAAGAACCTAGGACTATTGATCTGGCATACACGGTCATCACGGGTTTTGATTTTGAGAAGGGGAGAGAGAGATCCACTTCACAACCTCGACATGCAAAGTCCCCATGTAACTGGACCGTAAGATCTTAGGGAGGTTCAAATTAATTCATTGATGGATAAGAAGTCTCTATTTGGACTTCGAGAAAGGGAAGAAGAGTCACATCGTGGAACCTACAAGTCATGAAACTCCGAAGGCGCTTGGAGGTGGACCCCGTGTCTATATTGGAGTGGTCATATGGGCGAAGCATAAGAGAGAAGTGGGTGGAAGGCTTTGATAGGCCCTAGTCAAATTTCGTTTCGAAGTTGGAGCGCTATTTGTATCACATCAATATTTCTAAGGTCACGAGTCACAAAATGCATTTGTATCGTGGGACACGCTGTCATGGTTGCATGGGATAATACTTTAGTGCTTATTCGCATAGGCGTAAATTCTAGGAAGGACCTGTGTTATTGTATTGAAGGGTTCCAAAGGGAACTTTTAGAGACATTTCTACCATACAGAAGATCCAAAGATCTGATCCCTGCTTGCACTCGCTAAGGGGGGGGTGGCATCAAGTGGTATCAAAGTTAAAAAAATTTGTTTTCTGTAAAGGGAAGACAGAGGACAGCTTGTGATTTGAATTTTGCATGCACAGATTGAAACAATGCCGCCAAGAAAACGTTAAGAGAGACCCATGCCCAATCTACATCGGAAAGGAAAATGAGAGAAATTCGTGCTCAATTGGATGTTATGGAGGTAGAACAGAGGTGAACACCTGACATAGGAGATACTGTTAGAGGGAAGAAAGAGAGAATGAAGTCGGGAGTCAAGGAGAAGTTGCGGTCGAAGATGTTGCAAAGGAACGCCTATTCAAAGTTGTTGCAAGCATTAGGGGCTAGAGAAAAATGGACATTTCGATAAGGAAGGCAACTTGGGACGCTGAAGAGATGCTAGATTGGTTTAGAGCTCTAGATAATTAATTCGACTATGAAGATATCAAAGAAAATAAGAAAGTAAAACATACTGTCACTAGACTGAAAGGGCACACAACACTATGGTGGGATGAACTCATAGTCAAGTGTGTACGTAGAAGGCAAACAAAGAATCAAAAAATCTAAGACAGGATGGTCACCAAGATAAAAGCCAAATTCATACTCTTAGAGATTACCAAATTAATTTGTTTCAAATAATGCAAAATTTGAGACAGAAGGGATGATAAAGGAAGGAATTCACCGAGAGATTTATAGACAAACATTAGAGTTGATCATCATGAGAGTGATGATGAAAAGCACACCAGATATATGAATGGTATGAGATATGACATTCAAGATGAGATGAGCATGGTGACAATCATACTGTGGAAAATGCTTATCTATCACTCCTAAAGATGAAGAGAAATTGGCCCTCGAAAGCAAGGTCAGTTTAGGAAGTCGAGCAGAGGGCAAAGCAATTGCCCGATAGAGTACGTATTCAAGGATGAAGAAAAGAAACCAAGATAATCAAACTCGAAGGAAGTTCATACAAGTAATATACGATAGGAACACTTTTCCTAGAAAGCAAGAGGAAGAGGAAGAGGCGCATGAGGTTAACAAAATGTTTTTCCTGTGGAAATATAGGACACAAATAGTTTGAATGTCTTGAAAGAAAGAGAGATGGAGGGGAGGCTCACATTGCATGTAGAGGTGTCGCTTGAGGCATGATGGGCGAAGGTCCTTGATGATGAGAAAAGTTCTCTGAATCCAGAAAAAGAGATGGAGAATCGAGCCCAAAGGAATAATTTGTTCAGAATTGCTTGGTAAGACTAAGGATGGGGTTATAGAAAAACAGGACTCAGAGCAATAAAATAAAACAAATGCAACAAAAACACGTAAGACAATAATACAAGAGAGATAATGCATTTACTGCGAGCCACCCTAAGCAGGCTATGTCCACCAGAGAAATTAGGTCCTTCCTTTATTATTATCCACAAATGAAGGGATACAACCTACGCTAGAAACCCATTGTAACTTCCTCTCTTTCTCACGCCCCTCTCTCAGAATATACTATTCACCATCATCCATAGTCGCAATACATTTCCATCATAAAGAGGGTTTCCTTCTAGTGGAAAAACCCTAACATAATCTTTTTCATTTGCTAGATCTCAAGGGTTCTATAATGAACGTGTGGGTCCAGATTTACAATGAAATTACAATATAATTTCATACAAGGCATTTTATTTCTGGCTTTGCCCCCAACCCACTTGCCCCTGCACCCCCCACCGGGAGGGGATAGGGGTTCGACCTCGGCAGGGGTGTGCACCTCCAGACTCCCACCAAGTGAAGAGTGTACATACTTCTAGGGTGCAAATACTCTTACAAGTATAAACATGGTCGAAAGAAAGGACCTCTCAACTGAAGATATTTAGGCTCCACAACCAACACCTCCCCCACTTGAGACTGATTCTCAACAACTCCACCACTGCTATGTCGAATCGAACCTTCTTGGACCTGGAAAATTTCATTTTCATCTTCATTCTTGAAGACTAACTAAAACTCCACTGTGAACTCGCCTCGTTACTCTTTGTTAACATGTTCCATAGGATCAAGGTGTATCTTTCCAGCCTTTCCAATTGTCCATCTTCCATGGATCAGATGAAGTGGTACCCCCAACTATATATGCTTAAATAGTCTTCTCGAATGGAAGGCTGATTGCAAGGTGAATGGCACTCGATCGCCACAAAGACAAACCCGCTATTCTCCTTCTTCTTTCCCATTCCCTCCATAAACCTTTGTAACCAAATCATTTATTTTCTAGCCTCTCAGAAAAGCAACATACTCAGCTTCTATTGTTGAAAGTGAAAACCTTTGCAAGCCAAATCCAATCCATCGCTTATTCCACCTATAGTAAAACATTCCCTCAGGTGCTCCCTCCCGTCAGTTCTCTTTCTTTTTATCACCCCATTATATCTCAATCAATATATCCCCAGGAAAAGTGTCCGAACTTCCAAAACATAATGCATATGTAGTAGTAGTAATTCTCAAATACGTGAGAATCCACTTTAACGCCTCCCAATGTTCTTTACCTAAAATTGTTCATATACCGCTTCACAATCCCACCGCATGTGCAATATCCGGTCTTGTGCAAACCATCGATACATCAAGTCAGCCAATTGTTGATGAATAAGGGACCTCGGACATGTATTCTATCTCCTCCCTCAGGTCTTGGGACACATTTCCTTAGTTAATTTGAAATGGTTACCAAAGTGTACTAACCTGGTTTTGCATTCTCGGTGATCTTGGGAACCTCTCCAACAACTGTACTCACCCAGACAATGTCAGCTTGGTAATTTTTCCGGCTCTTTGTTATTCTCATGCTGGCGATTTCTTTCTTTGCAAAGACCCAAATCCTTCATCGCAAATGAATTGGCTAATTTATTCTTGAGCACATTTATATCCGTGAGATTAGTCCCCCAAATAAGCATGTCATCTATTATACAATAGCAAGATAATAAAGCTTCCATTTTCTAGCTTTTTAAAATAAACACAGTTGATCGAATGACATCTACTATAACCCCTGTTCTATCATAAACTCCGTCAAACTTTAAATAATTAATCACTTTGATCTTGCTTAGGGCCATACAAGCTCTTCTTCAACCCGCATACCAAATTCTCCCTTCCCTTTGACCTCATACCCTATGGTTTTCTCGTGATATAAATCTCTTCCTCCAAATCCCATTGGAGAAAGAGCTTTACATCTAACCTGTTCAAGATGCTAATATTCTATTGCCACAAGACTAAAATAGTCCCATCAAGTCATTTTAACAATAGGAGAAATATTTCATCAAAATATTCTATACCTTTTGTGCAAACCCCTTTACAACAAGTCTAGCCTTTGAAAATCGCTTTTTCCTTCCATCTTCTTCCTTCAAATCGTAAACCCATTTATTCTGCAATTTTTCCTCACAGTAACCAACCAATTCTCAAGTTTGGTTATTTCTGTGGAATCCATTCTTTCATGCCTTTGTTCTATCCCAACCCACCAACCCATCCGAAGGAGAGTATCGCTCGTGGGGTATAATTTAACCCTAGATCTTTCAACAACACCAGTGTGCGTTTGAGGTTCCATTGCCCCATTGTTGTACATTTGATTTTCTCTGGTTCCTTTCGAATTTTTCAGTGATCCTCATCGCTAATCGGTGGTATTCTTGTTTTTCATTTTACATTCTTTCCCTAGAACCGATCTTTGTACATGACCTCTCATTGAATATGAATCTCTACTCCTAATGATTTTGTTATTTTTGATAATCCCATATGGGATTTTATAATGATAACCAAAAATCAATAATCTATATCCAATAAAGGTACACTTTTGGATTTTGCCTCAAGCTTTTGTTCCTATTTTCTTATCAATATGGACAAATGTTTCACAACCCAAAAGTTTTCAAAAGAATAGTTTCTATCTTTTCCCCATTCATTCCTCCTCCGAATTCTAACACCATCCAAAGAGCTTGAAGGTCCTTTGTTTATTATAAACAATGATTCCATAAAGACTGCCTTATACTCCTGGGAAAACTGCATGCAATCTCATACTCCATACACACTCCATGATTGTCCTCGTTTCATCCTTTCTCACACAACATTTTCTTGTGGTGTTCGGTGGAACCGGGTTTCTCTCTACTAATCCCATGGTATGAACAAGAATCATCAAAATCCTTGTCAGTGATATTCACCTATTATCTGATCCGAGACACTTTAAACTTTTTTCCTGTCTCATTTCAACTAAAGCTTTCCATTTCTTTTAAGTGTCAAAAGATCGTATTGCTCTAATGCAAATAAACCCAAGTTTTTCTTAGTTGAATCATCAATAAAAGTAACATACCATTAAGAGCCACTCAAGAGATGATACCCGAAGTCATCCCCATACATCTCCTATGCAGTCAAGCTCTTAACTCTTTCTTTCATTCTTTCTTTTCTTTCTCCAACTCGAGAAATCTAACTCTCTTTTGTTTATAAACACAATGCTTCACAGAAGTCCAAATCAATTTGTTTAAGAGATGGTACTGAATTTAGTTTTGTGAAGGATCCGTGATAATTCCTCACCATGTGTCCACCTTATAATGCCATAGTGTTGTATCCATTCAGAAGCTAAAGATATAGAAGAGTCAGATACTACAAGACATAGATACAATGTACCTACCTTCTCTCCTTTCGCTTATCACCAATGATCCCCTTTGATGACCTTTCCACGCCTTTATCAGAAATATGGATATACAACCTTCACTTTTCCAACTGCACTGCTGAAATCAGATTTTTCTTAAATCTGAAATATGTTCTACCTCTTCAACAACCATTGGTTTCCCATTTCATTTCTTTATTTTACCTTTCCCATTCCAATTTTGCATGGTCTATTATCACACCAAATGAACCGCCCAAAATAACCCTTTGAACATAATCTAGAAAGTGTTTCCTATAGTGGTATGAAATGAAGCTCTTGAATCTTCTACCCAAGACTCAAATATCTACGTAGAAGAATCAGCATCTGTAACACATCACCCTAAGCATTTGCTTCCCATTTCTCTCCCATCATTCCATCTTTTTGTTTTCTTTGAGATTCAAGCAGTCTTTCTTTCATATGTCCTTTTCCTTCCCACACAATTCCAAAGACTCTATCTTTCCAAGTCTGATTTGGATCTACCCTTCCTAAATTCCGTAGAGTTTTCTGAGCGCTCTTGTCCTTTTGTCTCTCCCCTCTGCTATCCATGTTCAACGATTTCCCTCACATGTCTCACCCAGGCTTTTCCTCATTCCATTTCCCTTACTCATGATACACCCAACAACATCATCAAATTTTAAAGTATTTGAACTAGAGACAGAGTTACTTTTACCATGACCAAGCCATTCCAACTTCTTCGTAATGAGTAATAAGATTAGAAGAGTTCTAACCTCATCATCATCAAAGTCCACTTTTTACGAACTTAGTTGATTAGTGTAACCATATTAAATTCATTTAAATGACCGGCAACAGACCCACCTTCCGACAAATTCATATTAAATAATCTATTCAATAGAAATACCTTATTAGACACCAAAGGTTTTTCATACAATTTATCCAACGCATCCATCAAACCCTCCGTTGTCTTTTATTTAGTTGAGCCACCGACATCGTTGTGATCACTTTCAGATCGCTCCTAGAGCCTTTTATGTCAAGAATCTCCCATTCTTCGGCCCTTCATACACCCATTTTTGTCACCCAGGTTCTTATGGTAGGAATAGATCCTTATAGTATAAATAGTCTTCCATCTACATCTTCCATAACTGTAGTTTTGGTCGCTAAATTTCTCGGTTCCTAAACTTCTTCATTATCTTCCCACATTGTTCTGCACTGAACTAGAACCCTCATTTCCTCGGTGAGTTACCTTTTTACGCCTGGAGTACTTGTTGAAAAACAAGACCGCTGAGCAAATAAAATAAAAACAAATGTAACAAAACATAGAAGACACACAATACAAGAGAGACACAGATTTACGTGGTTCACCTGGGCAGGGCTACCACCAGACATTGCCGTGTCCTTCTTTATTATTATCCAAAGAAATGAAGGGATACAACCACAAAGAAACCCATTGTAACTTCCCTTTCTTTCTCTCACGCCTCTAATACAATATTCACCATCATCCATAGCCGCGAATATACTCTATAAAGAGGGGTTGCCTCTAGGGAAACCCTAACATAATTCCTACCGCTAGATCTCATGACCTTATAATGAAGGAGAATCCACCATTTACAATCAGAAATTACAATATACCTTTACAAGGGAGTTTCAGGTTACCAACCTTCACTGGGGTCTGCCTCTAGACCCCCCACTGGGGATAGCCCCCCACCTCACAGAGGGGGTAAATTTCCTTGGTACTCCCCCCATGGAAGAGTGTACATACTCTGGGTGTAAATACTTCATGGAGTATAAACACCTAAAAGCAAGAACCTCTGAATCAGGAAGATAATTAGGCTCCACAACCAACAAGGGTATGCAAGGTGATTGTTGATAGTGGAAGCACAGATAATCTAGTATCCACAGAAATGGTGGAAAATATGGAATTGGAAACAGTTGCACATCCGAGCCCATACAAAGTTTCATGGTTACAGAAAGGACATCATGTAACTGTCACTAAACAATGTTTAGTTGAATTTAAGATAGGGGGATACAGAGATGAGACCTTATGTGATGTTATTCCTATGGATGTATGTCATCTTCTATTGGGGAGGTTGTGGAAATATGGCAGGAATGTTATTCATGATGGAAGAAAGAATACATATACCTTGGAGAAGAATGGTAGGGCACATATGTTGCTACCAATTGAAGACAAGAAGGTGAAAGAAGAGACAAGAAATACTATACTTCTCATGAGTGAGAAGGAAATTCTGGATGAATTCAAGAAATATGAAGAAATGTAGTTTGTTTTGGTGAGAAAACCTAGAGTCATCTTGACCAATACCTCAATAGATGATCTACCTGAGGAAATTCATGAAATGTTGGAGAATTTCGTTGATAAAGTGGGTGATTTACCTTGTTTGTTGTCGCCCATCAGAAGTATAATCCATGATGTTGACCTTATACCAAGAGTGAGTTTACCAAACAAAGAAGCATACAGATTGACGCCATAGGAGAATGAATAATTTAAGAAGCAAGTCCAGGATCTGATGGACAAAGGGTTGATTAGAGAAATCTTGAGTCAATGCGTTGTACCAACAGTGTTAAGTCCAAAGAAGGATGGTGGATGGATAATGTGTACATACTAGAGGGCTATAAACAAAATCACCATCATGTATAGATTTCCTTTACCCAGGATGGATGACTTGATGGATTGCTTGAGTGGGGCAAATTTTTTTTCAAAAATTGATTGGAAAAGAAAATATCATCATATTAGAATGAGGGAAGGTGATGAATGGAAGACAACATTCAAGATGAATGAAGGACTGTATAAATGGATTGTTATGTCGTTTGGCTTGACGAATGCACCAAGTACTTTTATGAGATTGATGAATGAAGTCTTGAAATATTTCATTGGGAAGTTTGTAATTGTATATCTTGATGATATACTGATATTCAGTAAGACTGAGGAAGAACACTTGAGAAATTGAACTCTAGTGATGAGGAGGTTGCAGCAAGAGAAGTTGTTTATAAATCTGAAGAAGTCATCTTTCATGAAGACATAACTCATTTATTTGGGTTTTGTGATCTCTTCGAATGATTTGAAGATAGATCTTGAAAAGGTAAAAGAAATCAAAGATTGGCCATCGCCAAGGAATATCTTTAAAGTCAGGAGCTTCCATGGACTAGCTAGTTTTTACAGGAAATTCATCTGAAATTTTAGTGGAATTTGTGCATCAATGATGGACACAGTCAAGAAAAGACCTAAATCTTTTCATTGGACAGAGGAAGCAGAGAAAAGTTTCAAATTGTTGAAGGAGAAGATAACTAGACAACCAATTCTAGTTTTGCCAGATTTCGGTAAGACATTTCAAGTGAGATGTGATGCAAGTGGATTTGCGATTGGAGTAGTCTTAAGTCAAGACAATAGACCACTTGCATACTTTAGTGAGAAGATGAATGATGCCAAGAGAAATTATTCAACGTATGATAAAGAGTTCTATGCATTCATACAAGCATTGAAGAAATGGAGACACTACTTGGTTTCGAAGGAGTTCATTTTGTATAGCGACAATCATGTTTTACAGTTTATAACCAAACAGGAAAAACTGAACCAGAAGCATGTAAAATGGGTTGAATTTATGCAGAAGTTTACTTTTGTTATAAAGCACATTTCTGGAAATGCTAACAAGGTTGTTGATGCATTGAGCAGGAAATGTTTGATTCTACAGGAGTTTCATGTGAAGACCTTAGGTTTTTATAGCCTTAAGGATATGTACAGAGATGATTCAGATTTTAGGGATGCTTATGAATCATGTGAGAATCTTGTTATGAGAGACAGAAGCCAATGGATTGAATGCTTGATCCAGGATGGATTGTTATTCAAAGGAAATCAATT
Source organism: Picea sitchensis (assembly GCA_010110895.2). Taxonomy (NCBI): domain Eukaryota; kingdom Viridiplantae; phylum Streptophyta; class Pinopsida; order Pinales; family Pinaceae; genus Picea; species Picea sitchensis. Next base: position 14,716 of record SNQJ01S0100639.1, on the reverse strand, counting down.
ATGTATCCCGAAGAGTTCTATGAGAGAAAACATTTTAAAGGAAAATCATAGTGGAGGATTGGTTGGACATTTCATCCATGACAAGACATTTGCGCAACTAAACAATTTGTATTATTGGCTAGGGATGAGGACAGATGTCAAGAAATTTGTGAACAGATGTAGAATTTTCCAGCACGCAAAGGGGAAAAGATAGAATACAAGATTGTATCAACCATTTCTAGTACCAGAGAGGTCGTGGGACACGGTAAGCATGGATTTTATGTTAGGACTGTCAAGGACATAGAGAGGTTGTGATTCCATATTCGTGGTGTTCGACAGATTCTCAAAAATGGCACATTTTATTCCATGTCAGAAAACCAGTGATGCAACACACATTGCAAATTTGTTTTTCAAATAAGTTGTTTGACTTCATGGTTTACCCAAGAGTATTGTTTCAGACTGAGATACCAAATTTGTTGGTCATTTCTGGAGGACACTATGGAAAAATCTAGGGTCGAATTTATATTTTAGCTCAGCATATCACCCTCAAACGGATGGAAAGACTGAGGTAGTAAATCAAAGTTTGGGATACTTATTGAGGAGTTTAGTATCTGAACATCATAGCCAGTGGGATCAGATTCTACCACAAGTGGAATTTGCATATAATGACTCACCTAATAAAGGCACGGGATAGAGCCCATTCCAGATAATGTATGGAATGTAGCCAAGAGGAGTATCTGAGTTGAGAGACTTAGAGAAGAATGAGTTTAGGACTGTTGGAGAAAAAGATTTTGTAGCAGAGATGAAAGATATCCACAGTAAGATTAAAGAGAGGTTGCACAATTCCAACTAGGAGTACAAGCGTAGAGCAGATCAGCATAGGAGAGAGCTTCAGTTCAAATTGGGTGATTTGGTCGTAGCACATCTAAGGAAGGAAAGGTTCCCAAGGGGAACATATAATAAGCTGAAGATGAAAAAGATAGGGTCGTGTAAGATTTTGAGAAAATTTGAGGCAAATGCTTATGAGATAGAATTGTGAGATGATGTGGGCATATCACCCATATTCAACATAGCAGATATGTACCCTTACAGAGTATATGAAACAAATGGGGCAAAGAATCAGAAAGAAATCAAGTGGGTTAAACAGATGCCTGTAGTTGAAAAGACGCAGATGGAAAAGATCATTGATCAGAGAGTTAGCAAGAAAACCCAGAGAAAAACATATTTTGAATATTTGGTAAAATGGAAAGGACACTCAATTGAGGATGCTAGCTGGGAAAGTGAACTGGATATCTAGAAACATGGATAGATGTTGCAGGATCTCATGGATAGGAGTCCATGAATTTTTCATCCAGAGGAGTATGATACAGGAGCATCGTAAGCAAGCGCAAAAGCGGAGGACAATTGGATATGCACCAGCACGCGTTTTGAGGACGATTTGAATTTGAAAAGATGAAGCATTAATGTAATATATGGAAAAGATATATTTGATTTTATGGTTTGGGAATTGTAACACAGATCTTGAACTTTTCTCTCATATGTCGGTTGTAGATAATTAATGTAATGAATGTAAAGTATATGTAGGCTTTAATTCGATTAGATAGCTTGAGTAGTAGGAGGGAAAACTCGAGGAATCCCCTCATATGTATTGTATTGTATCATTATTCTTAGAGTAGTTGTTAGAAGAAGTAGAGCAAGAGAGAGCAGGAGAGGATAGAAGAGTAGAGAAGTTGTAGAAGTTGTATAAGAAGATAGTTCTTGCTATAGAACCCATGTACAGAAGCACTTGAGTTAATATAAGAATGCTTTGACTCAAATTCATGGTGTTGTTGTGAATACTGTTGCATCTATTGAATGGTATGTTTATAGTTTGCTTATATACTATGTTATGCATTTGTTTCAATGATTTTATGTGTATGATTTCATGTTGAGTGTATGAATTCTATGAGAGGGAGAGTATGAGTTTCAACTGTTTCTCTTCCTAAGAATTCATGCAAGGAGTGCAGTGAAGGTCCGCAAGGAGTGTGTTGATGAGGTTTTGATTTTTACCTTAGAGAAGCTCAGGAGAGATAGAGTTGTTCTCATACCATCAGAAGTGCAAGGATAGAACAGATCCGCACAAGGTGTGCATAGGCAGATTTAAGTCTGAGACTTCTCCAACCAGGTGAGTGGTTGAAGAACTTATGTCGAAAGGAGTGCACAGAATTAGAAGATTTCAGATAATCAGAGACTATCGTGGAACCGCAAGGAATGCGTGCATGAATCCCTTAGAATCCTTGAGTTTGCAGCGAAGAAACAAGCTCAGGAGGGATAGAGACTTCGAGGAGTTCGAAGGATGGATGAGGTTTGGATTCATCTCATAGAAATCAAGATCAGGAGGAAAGATGTTGAGTTGTTTGGCTAGGGAGTCTTTGAGAATTTCAACGGATGGTTAAGTTTCTCAGAGGGAGGAACGTTGATTTTCTATGGACCGTTCGATCCAGTGGATCAATGAGGAGGATAAGGCCGAGTGTCTTTCAACACTTGCAATCTCAGGAAGGATTAGTAGCCATTAGATCTGGATCAACCAGAGCCATTGATTGGATATTGGAGTTTCAAAATTTTGGGAGTCGGGAGTGTGGAGGAAACAACTACTCGTAAGTCGCGATGTGCTAAATCCCAACATGGTCAGGATCGTTGATCATGGAAAGAACCTAGGACCGTTGATCTAGCATACGCGGTCATTGTTGTTTGAAATTTCGGGAGAAGGGGAGAGAGCCAGTTCACAAATCCCCACCGATACACGAAGTCCCAACGTAATCTGGACCATCATATCTTAGGAGGTTTAGGACCGTTGATATGTGGATAAGAAGTCACAAGTTCGGACTTTGGGAAAAAGGAGAAGAGTCACATCGTGAACTAACAAGTTGCGAAATATCGAAGCGCTCAGAGGTGGACCCCAGGTCTAGACTGGAGGTCATATGATAGAATCATAAGAGAGAAGGGTAGTTCTTTCCAAGCCTCTAGTCAGATTTTGGGGTTTCAGGTTGGAGTGTTGGGTTTGTATCACATCAATATTCCCGAGGTCGTGAGTCATGAAACACCTTTTGGTGTAGGTCATGGACACAATGTCATGGTCGTGTGGGAGAAGGGCTTGCGCCTAGTGCTTGTTCATGCAGGCGTAACTTCTAAGAAGGACCTGTGGTATTATTTGTATTGAAGGTTCCAGTGGGAACTAGGAGCCATTTCGGCTCAAGGGAATATGAAGATCCAAAGATCGGGAGGTCACGCAGACCTTGCTAAGGGTGGGGGCGTGTTGTGTCACTCAGTCTTAGCTAAGACATTGGGGAATCATGGAAGAGACCATTTTACAGAATAAGGATACTATTAAAAATATTAAACAAAAATTTAAGGAGAAAATGTGGTGTGATAAAGAGTTAGAGGAAAACATAAAATTAAGGTATTATAAGGAGGTAATAAACCCTAATCTAGGATATCAAAATTTATCTATATTTTTTTACAAGTGTAAAGATAAAAATAAGCATTGCTAAAATAAGAACAAATTCTCATGAGCTCCATAGTGAAACCAAGAATTGGTCAATTCCTATAACACCATGGGATGAAAGAGTGTGTCACATTTGTGACACTAAGAGGGTTGAAGATGAAAAACACTTTCTCTTAGATTATCAAGCCTATACCCATATTAGATCTCAAATTCAAAATATTTTCCACTAGACTTCCTAACCTTTTAACTCAACAAAACTATGGTGATATTGGAAAGCTTCTCTTAATGTTTTTTGAGCACAGAAACAAAATCTAAAGAATTTCAAGTAATCCATTACCTTCTTAAGGTTCGGTAGACCAATTCGGTCTCAATGGATGTTCATCATCATCATCATCATCATAGAGGCATTTGGTTCCAATGTTTTATAATTTTCTTTTCTTTTTTTATAAACATTTCATATCCATCCATCTCATTAATCAAAATGTTGTTGTTGATCTAATTGTAAATCTTTAAATATGAAGTAAATTCATATCCATTTCATCACCAACAACATTGAATGTTAAATATATTGTTATTAGGATTTATTTTTTATGAAAAAACCTCAATGTTGATTTATTATTATTAGTAGTATTATAAATAAACACTAAATATGTATTTGTTGTAGAAATTTATGGAAATAAATTATGTAAATGGTTTCTAAATTTCCAGAGTACATATAAAGGGTTAAAATAGATAAGAGTTGGAAAATGATAGTTGTAACTAAGAACGAAATAAAAATTATTTAAATTAACTCAATACTTTGGACATTTCAAAACCATTTACATAGTTTATTTCTAGAAATTTCTACAACAACTATGACCAACAGTGAAAACATCACACTCGGATTAAATATGTAAGAATAACACATTTAATGTTATTGTTGATGAAATGTACATTATTAAAATTATAGTAAATTCATATCCAACCATTTATACATTCCAACAACAACAACAATAAATACATTATTATTAAAATATATTATTTATTAAAATTGTTCTAGGAAGAAAAAAGCATAATGTTGTTTGTTTTTTTCCTTTGAATAAATGAACTATTAATTTTACTTTTAATGTGTTTCATTTCTTAGTATTATTTTTTCTTTCCCAATTAACATTATGCATCTAATAGTAATTTATTTGATTTATTTGATGTTGTTGGTGGTGGAATGTAAATCTTTAAATTTAATGTTTATAATAATTATAATAATAATAATAATAATCTAATTTTAATGGCATGGCCAAAATAGACAACGAATTAATGTATAAGACCCCCTTGTTTGTGGGATAAGGGACCCCCTTCACGCAGCGATTTGAGTGCTAAATTTTATGGAGGTGTACATACCCTACCACCCTCTAGATTTGAATATGTGACCTCCTAGGAGGAAACAATTTGGGATACTGCAATTTTTGGAGGGTTTTGCAAAGGTTCGAAGGTTTAAGGTGATAAGTGACACCCTCTTGGAAGATGGATGACTTTACCTAATTGGTAGATTACAATAAAGATTCATTATTAAAGGATATGATCTTCTCTAATATCGTTATTAATCCGTTCTTAGATCCATATCATGAAATAGATAGCTCGTTCACTCTGGTTGAAGTCTCTAGTGATCCCCATCTCAAGACTTGTCTTGATCAGGACAGATTGGGTAGTATGGTAGATCCTCAGGGAGCTTTGTGCTAGTCCTCCAGAAGCATCATTGAAGGATCTTGGGGGGGAATAGGTGAAGGTTTGTGAATAGATGGTGAGTCTTTAAAGGAAGTATTTCATGCTCTTTCGAATACTCGATTTCTTCTATCGATTATTTTTATAAGAAGAACCATGAGGAGGCCTCTCATTTAGGGTTTATCGGCAGTAAGATAGATCTAGTAGAATTTCAGGGTGGTGGTTTACCTCTAATATGTGGGATCCCAGAAAAGAAATGGAGGAAAGTTGTAAAAACTCATGGAAGAGGATTTTCACTGGTAGTGGGGTAAGACATGAAGGTTAATTAGATTTTGGAGTTAGAGGGGCAGGCAATCATTAGAAATTTTTGTGGATGTAGGATGTCTGTGAATACTCTTAAATCCTCGGTGGAGAAAAATTGGGTTCCTATCCTTGGTTATTCCCCGATTTTTCATTTTTTGTTGAGGTTGGATCGAGTTCATTTTTCTAAATAAGGAGGTATTGATCTCTCTCTATCTAAACTTAGTGAAATATTTATAAATATAGTGCACCTTGCATTTTCTCCAAGGGTTACTTATGCACATTAATGAATTCTGATTTGCGAGGTAAAGGGCAGTGATATTGATCCATGAGGATCTCCACACAAGGATTCTTTACTTTGCACACCATGGAGAAGATCATTAAAATTATGATTGATGATAGGTGACAAAGTTTAAAAGGAATTTGTAATAATTCATATTTTAAAAATGATTAATGTTTTTTAGCATAGTGTGTTCATGTATTTTTCATTTAATTTGTACAAAGGAAATTAAAATTAAGTGAGAGAATCTAAATCACAAATTAGTTTCTTAGTTTTAAGGGGAAAATAGTTTTATGTGAGAATCTTACCTCACAAATTAGTTTCCTAAGTTTAAGAGGAATTTGGGAGTCTCGTGAGTTGGTTTGGGATTCTTCCTCATTTTATCACAAGTGGTTTCCTTGTCTCAAGGGGAAGTTAAGGTTGGTTGAGATGCTTTCTCATTTTTGTCCTTGAGTTGTTATTTAGATCCTAAATTTGTGGATCTTGTATCCTTAAATTATGGAGAGAGAGATACTATATAAATTCCTTATGTAAGCACTATGACGGGAGGCCCCTTTAGGCCCCTTTGAGAGAGATTTGCATTGAGAGAAATGTACTCCTTTTTTGTCTGAAGAAATGTCACTTATGTGAGAGTCTTAAGTTCTCTTTGTGTAAGAGAAGGTTGCTCTAGGATTTCCACTCTATAAGGAGCATGTGTCACATTTTGTGAGAAGGTTTCAGCCCTAATAAGGGAAGGATAATAAAGTGATTCATATGTGGATCTAGAGACGTAGCCAAAAAAGTATGGTGAAATCTATTAACACATGGGTGTCAAATTATATGTGTGAGTTTTGTTTGCATTCTCACTTGATTAAGTAGAGATTTAATTACACATATGCACCTAATTATGATAATTTTGCTCATGTTCATATGTGTAGATTTTAACCTTGTACAATTATTTACTACAAACAGATTTTCAATAAAAGAATAGAAAAGATACAATGGAAAATACACACATTACACAGAGATTTTCCCCTTGGAAACTCAAACAAAGAAAACCAGCATATTCTATATTCATCCACTTCATACTTTGTTGAGTTCTCATTTTTTCAAGGGTCACATTTTTTACCTCATTTTTAAAAATGGTGCTAACGATAGCACCCCCTTCCCTTTTTAGGTGGTATTTTGATATTTTAAATTTTCTGATCCATAATATTTCCACAATAATTTTTTTCAATGCTTATTTTTCATCTATTTTCAAATTTTTTAATTTTTTTTTTCGACAGTGATTTTAGTCATTTTTCCATACTTCTTTCAATCTTAAAAATATTTTTTACCATTTACTTTTTTGAAATTAAGATTTTTCATATAATTGTGTCTCCTTAATTAATTTATAGTTTCATACTTTTAAAATATAGTGGAAAACATCATTTTTAACAAATTGTTTGCCTTTACTTCAATAAATAAAAAATAATTGTAATTAAATAACACTATTTTTGAATATTTAACAAAAAAATACATAATTTTATTTTATTTTTATAAATTGAAAACTAAAAAAATTAAGGAAAAGAAAACAATTGAAATTAAAAAAAGAAAATTTAAAAATTTAAAAGTAAATTTATATTAAAAAAATAAAAATAAAAACTTAAAAAACTAAAAAAATTAAAATTATATATAGAAATTAAAAAAAAAATAAAAAATTAAAAATTATATATAGAAATTAAAAAAAAATAAACCAAATTTAAGATAAAAACATTTAAAAAGGTTTATATATATATATATATATATATATATATATATATATATATAAGTATATATATATATATATATATAATATAAATTTTTTTTTTTTTTTTTTTTTATATATATATATAAACCATATAGTTTATATTATATATATAATTTATATATATAATTTATATATAATATAAATTATATTATATATAGACTTTATATATATTATAAATTGTTTATTATATATAAACTATATAATTTATATTATATATAAGCTATATAAGGATGATGATGATTAATATTCACTAAGATTGAATTGGTTTATCTAATCTTAAGAGGGTGGGATTACTCAGGATTTTTTAGAATTTTGTTTTTTGTGCTCAAAAAGCATTAAGAGAAGCTTTCCAAGATCACCCATACTCTTTTGTTGGAAAGTTAAACGGTTAGGAAGGTTGGTAATGTGATAAATATTTTGAAAATGAGATTCAATGTGGGTATGCTGTAGACAATCTAAGAGAAAGTGTTTTTCATCTTCAATAATTCTTAGTGTCACAAAGGTGACACTCTCTTCATCCCATGCATGCTTTTAGGAATTGACCAACACCCGGGGCCACCATGGAGTTCGTGGAGAATTTGTTCTTATCTTAGCAACGCTATTTTTTTCTTTACACTTGGTGAAATAGATAGATAATTTTGATCTTATAGATTAGGTTGATTAAATCTTCATAATGGCCTTAATTTTAGTTTTTCTTAACTCTTTTATATCACACCACATTTCTCCTTAAATTTTGATTTGACGCTTTTTTAATAGTATCTTTATTCTCAAGAAATGGTTTCTTTCCATGATTCCCCACAAGTTTAGCTAAGACTTGGTATCTTTATGCCATCCCTGAGCTTCCACATGGTGGTTATGATTTGATTTTGAGGCAATTTTAGGTAGGATCTTATTCTCCATGTTGTTTAACTTGTTCTTATACAATAGGTATCTAGTCAAGGCCATGCTCTCAATGGGAGAGGCTTGTTTCTAGGAGGATGGGATAGGGCGTATTTCTTTAATTCTTTGAGATTATAGGTTATAAAATTCTTTTGTATTTGCTCTATCCTTCTCTAGGATTCACAAGAGATACTACAACCCCAAACTTCACATCCATAAAGAATAACAAGTGTAACAAGAGTCTCAAAGAGGAGTTTCTATTTATCCCAACTCCAAAGATCAACTTGTCACACTATTATTTTGAAGCCCATAATAAGCTTTCCATCCCCCAATAATCATTTTCTCAATGTTATAATTCTAATTGAGCTTGTGAATATCACCCTAAGATGTGTGTATGAAGTCACCTTCCAAGTTGTTGTTGTCATATACAAAGGTATCATAAGGGATCTTATTGGATTTTAATAATCATGACCTAGTCTTATCAATATTAACAATGGGGCCATATCCATATTGGAGCAAAAAATCCTTGAGGATTCTACTGGTTTTCAAGATCATGGGACTCCTTGCCATAAGAACAATACCATTGACATAAAGAAGAAGATTGTTGACTATACCTGAGAGTAGGGCTTGACACAACCCATTTTTTTCCAAGCATTCTTCTAAATTGTCAAATGTATATGTCCAAAAGGGTAGAGGACAAGGGACAACCTTGTTTGACTCGATATTGCACTTAATCTCTTTTTAACCCTAGTGTTTTTAAACTTAAACTATGTTTTATATAGTTTATATTATATAATTATATATATATATATATATATATATAAACTATATAAAATATAACATATATAGAGAGAGAGAGAGAGATTCTTTATTTTATTTTCAAATCTTTATAAATCTTTTATGATTCACCGCTTTGTTTCCTTTTTACATTTTTATTTTTATGCAATGCCTTAGTTTAGGGTTTCAAGATTTGTTTTATTTTTAATTTTAGATTTTTTAAATATATTTTAATTTTGTTTTTTTTAAGTTTTTATCCGCTTTCTTTTTTTAATTCTTTTGTTTTTATTTTTATTTTTTAATGCTTTAAAATGGGTTATTTTGGTTATGATTTTTTAAAATATGTATATATATATAAAAAAAAAAAAAAAAAAAAAAAAAAAAATTTTTTAATCTTTTTTTTTCCTTTTTTTCCAGTTCTGTATAATTTGGGTTTTGAATATAGTTTTTTGAATGTGTTTTTTACTTCATTAAAAAAAAAATTGTGAAGATTTTGTCATTTTTATTTATTTATTTTTCAATGTAAATTTAAGAAGACAAAAAAATGTTAGTAAATAAATTTTTAAGTGACCATATTTTATCCAATTTTTTTTTATTTTTTTTTGCATAGGGATCTATTGTCAAAACCACGGTTTCAATTAGGTTGAAATAAGCCATAATTTTAACGTTTAGAAAAAACATTTTGCTTTAGTTATCGTCACTTTTTTTATTTAGGTGTTAATTTTAAGGTTTTTCTAAGCTATTGTATGAGTTTTGAAGGTCATGCTTGAAAAATGTTGTAATTCTGACCCCTTTTGAAAAAATGGTGCCACCGGTAGCACCACATTTTTATTTAGGGTTGTTTTTCATGTTTTTTATGCAAAAATATGAGTTTTTTGGGCTAATGTTCTTGTTTTGAGATCACAGTTCTCGTTAAGTTGGTAATATTGTTTGTTTACAATACAATATACATATAGGAGCTAGTGAAATCCAAAACCTTAATCCAATGACTTGGATTAGTCAAAAACCCTAATTCCTTAGTCGAAAATAGAAAACCATCGAAAAAAAACCATGTGCCGAAAAACTGTCCAACAATGGACACGAAAAATGAGGCAAAAAGGTGACACATTTCCTGAGGAAAAAAAAATTCAGGGGCACTTCCCCCGAGCCCCTACAGGAAACCCTTGAAGGGGGGAAGCCCCCCCCTCAAACCCCCCTGTGCAAAGAATATAACACATACCCAACATTCTCACACTTGTTGTTTTCTTTGCATCCAAGGGGTTACAGGGTTACATAGTCAACAATCCAGGGAAGCAATACCCATAGATCCTCTACACCAAGAGAACTTCTTAGTGCTCACAGATTTTTTTATTGAATCTGCAACATTCTTCAAAGTGTCCACCTTCATCAGCAACACTTTCTTTTCTTCAACCATGTCTCTCACAAAGTGATATTGAACATCAATACGTTTTGTCTTTGAATGATAAGTTGGGTTCTTCGGCAGAAAAATTGCACTTTGACTGTCACAATATATCCTTACAAGTTGTTGTACCAACCCAATACCTGAACATAATATTTGCAACTATACTTCTTCCTGGCTTGCATGAGTGGATGCTATGTATTCAACTTCTGTAGTTGAAAGTGCCACTACAAACTGTCTTTTACTCATCCAACTAATTTCTCCTCCAAACAGGTTAACCATATACCCACTTATAGCTCTTCTACGATCCATATCTCCAACCCAATATGCATCCACAAATCCATGTATGCCCAATACTTTGTCCAATCCTGGTCTTCCTTGGTTTCACAATCCATAGCTAGCAGTGCCACACAAATTCCTAAAAACCCTCTTTATTATTGTCCAATGCTCCTTCCCTGGTTTTGACATATAGCTACTCAAAACTCTCACTGCATGTGCAATGTCTGTTATAGTACAAACCATTGCATACATCAAACTACCAACTTCACTCGCATATGGAACACAAGACATGTCCTCCTCCTCTTCTTGTGCCTTGGGACTTTGATCCACAGATAAATTTACACCAACAGGAATAGGGACCTTGACCGGTTTGCATTCCTGCATATTAAACCTTTGCAATATTGTCTCAAAATATTTTCTCTGATTTAACCAGAGTTTCATTTTTTCCTAATCTCTTTTAATTTTCATGCCCAAAATGAAAATTGCAGCATCGATATCATTCATGTCAAATTTAGAGGACAACTGAGTTTTCACATTTTGGATAACCTACTTGTTGTTTCCTATCAGCAACATGTCATCCATACAAGACCAAATAAATCAAATGATCACCAATTAATTTAAAATACACACAGTGATCCTCTTTGCTTCTTGTGAATCCAAGTCCCAACATATAAGTATCAATTTTTTGATACCACATCCTTGGTGATTGTTTTAACCCATACATGGACGTTTTCAGCTTGCATACCAGCTCCTTATTTCCCTTCACAACAAAGCCTTCTGGTTGCTTCATATATATTTATTCTTCCATATCCCCATGTAGGAATGTTGTCTTCACATCCATCTGTTCTACTTCAAAATCAAATGTAGCAACAATAGATAACATAAATATAATAGAATTTAACTTGGGAACATGAGAAAAAATATCACCAAAATCAATTCCCTCAACCTAAGAATAACCCTTTGCTACTAACCGAGCTTTGTATTTCTCCACTTTTCCTTTTGCATTCATCTTATTTTTAAATACCCATTTGCTGCCAATGGGCTTTCTTTCAATTGGAAACTCCACTAGATCCCAAGCCTCATTTTTATTCAAGGATTTCATTTCTTAATCCATGGCATTTTTCCAGAGTTTTCCATCCTTTGAATCCATTGCCTCCCTGACAGTTCTATAATCATCATCAGTAATAGACAAAGAAAAATTTGAATGAAAACCAAGTGGAGTATACCTTTTTGGTTTCCTTCTTTCCCAAACCGATCTCCTCAATATTGGAGTATGAGGATCTTCTTATTTTGATTAATGTTCTCTTGTAGAGTCTCATTCATCATCCTATAAATCAAACTCCATTTTCTTTGGTTCTTCCTTACTTGGTAGGACATCATGTTTGACAACATTTTTTATTTCTCTAAATACCACATCTCAGCTATACACAACCTTCTTAGTTTCTAGGTTCCAAATCTTATAACCTTTAATACCATATTTGTACCCGATAAAGATACACTTTTCAACCTTCTTATCTAGCTTACTTATGTTTTCCTTTGAAACATGAACGTAGGCATCACATCCAAATACCTTTAGATGTGTAAGAGAAGGTTCCTTACTAGTCCATGCCTTTTGTGGAGTCTTTGTTGGACAACTGAGAGGGGGGGGGTGAATCAGTTGTAACCTTGCTTAAACAATTATACTTATTTTAAATTCTTTCCAGGTCACTCAATGACAATCACAATAATGCAGGGAAGTAAGCAATAGACCATTCAACATCATTCACACATATGAGATACACAGAGACAGATATTTCGTGAGGAAACTCATAAAGGGTAAAAATCTCTTCTTCTTTATATGATAAGTAATATGTACATTCTTTACATTATCATACATATGAGCACCAACTCATAATGAGGCTACAACCTTTGTTTTGCAATATGCTACTTGTTGAGAGCACCAACTCTCTGGATTCTCTAGCACCAACTAGAAGGAAGCACCAACTCCCTGGTTTCTCTAGCACCCACTAGAAGGAAGCACCAACTCCCTAAGTGTTCCAGCACCAACTGGATGGAAGCACCAACTTGCAGTCACACAGGCACCAACCTGTATAACAGAGAACAACAGTTCTCCCTTGCACCACCCTGCCACCCTGGGTTTCTCTGGCTGCAACCAGATGAAAGCTACAACTCCATTTGTTCAAGCACCCACTTGAACCTCTGAGGACAACAGTCCTCCCTAACACTTTCCTACCACCCTGAAATATAAATCTTGGCTATTATGACTTATTACAGTGATATAAAGTTATTCAATGGCTTACCGGTCTCATCACTATTTTGCTACACTGCGCTACTATGTCTGCATCAGTGTCTTCTGCACACTCCTTGCGCTTTCTACTCTTTTGCCTTTTATGCTCTCTGCACCATGTCCCTTCAATGCACCATTCCCCTTCTGTACATTTCTACTGCTATGCTATGCCTCCTTCTTCACACCTCAATCACACTCAACAGCAACACTCCATTTCTTCTTTGTTCAACATTCTTATAGTCTATGTGCATGCAATCTACTTCTTTCTCTTGCATCATCTCCTACTCCCAATCTCCTCCACATCGGGGTGTTTTCTCTACTTCACTCTTCCACAGCTATCCCATTTCCTGTGTGCCACATTGTCTCTCTCTGTTCTGCATGTCCTGCTCATTGTGAGTGCTCTGCCTGATCATCATGGTAACTCTTCAGCTTCTCTGGCGGTTTCACCCATGCATCCATCATCACTGGGTGTTATATCAAGATTCCTCAGCTTCTCTGGCAGTTGAGACTCTTCATCTTCTCTATCATAGACGAGCTCATCCTCTGGTAGAAACCATCATTTATTTCTAGCAGTTACACTGCAAAGTGAAACAGTAGCCCTCCGATCTTATTCAAATTCATCTACACCATTGAATTGACTTCATTGAATATTGCGTTCATTTCACCATTTCGCACTTTGGCATTTCAAGATCCCCGTGGTGAATATTTCTTTACTCTCCATGTCTCGATCCTCCAAACTCTGAAATGGAGCTTGTCTGCACTAGCTCCTTCCTCCATCTTTTGTCGATGTGACCAATGGCTATGACCACAGGCTGAGCCAAAATGTGTTTTGCATTTCGGCATTTCGACAATTCGACAATCCTGTTGTGAGGCTTCTCGACTCTCCAAGTCGCGATCTCTGAAACTCTGAAAAAGGATCTTAGCTGGACTAGCTTTGATCATTTCGACATTTCTTATTTTGGCATTTCTCGATTTCGCATGTCGTGAATTCCGGTTGCGAGGCATCTCGACTCTCCAAGTCGCGATCCCAAAAGTCTAAAAAAGGAGCTTAACTCTTCGAACTCTTCTCTATATTTCTTCGACGATGTGACCACCAGCTGTGACCACAACCTTATTCAAAAAATGCATTTCACAATTTCATGTTTCGGCACTTCGGGACTTGATTCCTCCATCTCTCGATATCTGAAACTGTCCTCCTGCTTTCGGGATTTTGGCGTTTCACATTTTGTGATTCTGGGACTCCTGATGATGAAGATTCTTGACTCTTCCAACTCTCGATATCCGAAACTTCCCTCCTTCTTTCGGTATTTTAGCGTTTCGCATTTTGCGATTCTGGGACTCCTGATGATGAGGAGTCTTGACTCTTCCAACTCCCAATATCTGAAACTCCGAAATGGAGTTATTTCTCAGTCTGTGAAACTCTTCGTTTACGTGCCTATTTCGGGATTTCGGCGTTTCACATTTCATCGTTTCGGCATTTTGGCACTCCTGTGGTGAAGTGTTTTGACACTTCAACTCCCGGTATCCGGGACTCCAAAATGGAGTTATTTCCTGGTCTATAAAACTCTTGTTGATGTGCCTCTTTC